>VXBI01012226.1:482210-504049 GCA_013397375.1 Toxostoma redivivum | reverse complement strand
TTTTTTTTTTTTTAATGTTGGTATGAAACAAACTTTTAAGAGCAATGAGAATAATGAGAATATGTTTGGAATTTTCTTATCCTAAAATTTATATCCATTTGTTTTCTGCAGCAAGCAATCAAAAATCTCATGCAACAGTACATGAAACAGGATTGCTCTTTTCATTTCTTGGGAGACAGCCATCATTGCATTGGGCCAGAGCTATGAGTCAGGGCTGCTGTTTCCTATCCTAAAGTGAGGAATCTCTCTCAGGAAGTCCTGTGTTGTGCTGGAGATCAGAGCAGGTGATAATGGTCTCATCTGGCTTTGAAATTTATGAGCAGGAGATATGTCATGTAATGGAGTCATTATTTTGTTTTAGTCCATTCTTCAAGTTGCAGTTCTTGGAGACGTAAGAGCCGTGTGGTGGCCAGATGGAAGGAGCAGGGAACAGGGAAGAGCAGTAGGATGTTACTAGTAAGATGATCCTGAATAAAAGCAAAAGCACTGGGAAACTCTGTAAGTGATTCTATCCATAGAAATGACTATAGAAAGAAGTGTAGGTTATGAGAATGTAGGCCCTAAACTGAGCTGAGATGGAAAGAGGAGGGAAGGGTCAGAGAATATGAGCTTAAAACCCAAGAAAATATGAGCAGTTGCATCCCTTAAAATCTGAATCAACTCCATTTGTTGACAGCAGCTGGGGCCTCTGAATTCTGAAATGAAAATGGAAAAACACTCAAAGAACATGAACTTAAAAATAGGGCTAAGAAGATTGAAATGGATGACATTTACGTGAGGTTTAGAAATATTCCAAATTGTTAAAAAAATTCCTCCTTCAATTTTCCTGTAATCTTCTACATACTTCATTCAGAACTCTGAAACTCAAAATTACCAGTGTATACAGGTTCAAATTTTTTTACTTATTTGCCAAGGTTTTGTTTTCTTTTTCTCTTTAATTCCATTCCTGTTCAGTAAGATATGGGTTTTATTTGGAACTGGGCAAAGTAATATCAATTCTTAAGCTTCCAGTCTGTCTTCTTTGTGGCTATGAGAGGAAAAAGCCTTTTAAAACCATTAGAAAACAGTATATGCTTCCAATTAATATGTTTATTTCAGAATGGACCAAAAAATAATTATAAGAAATTATTAAATTGTTGAACCTTTTCAAGGTAATCTGTACTAAACCTTTACTTTATTTTATGAGGAAATGCTGAAATTTAATTGCTTAATGTAGCAAAACTAAGATGGAAAGGAGTTTTCACAAAGAAATTTGGGAGGTAAACTTCAGAGGCAAAAAGAATAATTCTGGCATGGGATCAAGTGGATGCAAGATGGTTATTAATACATTCGAACTGGAATTTTAGAGAGATGTTTCCATCCATCCATCAAAGAAATGATATTCTGGTACTGGGGACAGAGAAATTCATTGTTTTAGGCTGCAGTTGGGTACATTAATGAAAACGATTGTATCACAGAATTCTTAGGGACAGAAAACGAGGCTTGTGATGTGGATCAGTCGGTATCTGATGTTTAGGTGTCAGCAGCTGAGTTTGAAAAGAGACTTGGTTGTTTATTTGCACCATTGCTTTATTCTATTAATCACATGCTTCAGGACTTTTGTTTGCTGCCTGTGGAGGTCAGGAAGGGTCATTTTTACTTTTCGTTTGTGCATTGCTAGACTTCTAGGCTGGTCTCTTTTTCACCTCTGCACCATGAAAGGGCAGGAGGTAGGCTAGAGCCCCTAATCTCTGCATGTCTCTCACTCATAAGCTCAAGTTTAAAGTGATCAGCAGATTTGAGGTAAGGAAGGAATTTTCCTGTTGATCAGATTGTCAGGAACTGCTGCAGAAGAGGGGATTGTCTTCACCTGTCTTAATTTCTTAGGATTTGCAGGAGATTTCACCTAGCATTTCCTTTCTATTAGAAGGATTTGAGCTATTGACAACACATTGCATCTTGCCTTTGGCTTCCTGGGGCTCATTAAATTTGCAGCTGCCTTATGATGAAGTGCAAAGTTTGTTACAGACTCCCTGGGCCAGTGTGTGTGGGGACACATTGGGCAGGATGCCTGTGGACTCCCCAGGTTAATCATCTGTGAAAGTCTGCACTTGCTGGCCCAACTGAGCACTTCCATCCTTATTTCATACATTCCTTACTCTTTCTTTCTTTTTTTTTTTTTTTAAGCTTCCAAATGTCAATTTTAATTCAATCTGAAAAGTTTTGTCTTGCATGATGTGTTAAACTGGCCAATGATTAAGACATCACTGAAAAAAAGCAGCCTGGTCATACAGGAGCTCCTTATGCCCTGGGTTCCTCCATGACCTCAAGTTGGATGAAAGGACCTGTGGGCAGCATGCACAAATCGATCCCTCTGGAGCCAGCAGTCAGAAAACAGGCTGGAAAACAGGCTAGAGCACTGCCTCTAGACTGCCTCACACTGGGCTTGGCCCTCCTCTGGGCTTTCCAAAATCTGGCTGCTATAGATTGGAAGTGTACTGACCTGAACTGGGCCAGGGAGGAAGGGAAGCAGCTGCATTTCAGGGGAACATTTCTGAGGGTGATGTAGGTAGACACTGCTGCTGGCTTAGGATTCAGGTGTAAATCACCACTGGCCCTAAAGCAATACTTGGTGGAGAACTCACAGCTCCTGACCACCTAAGGAGGCAGAGCTATAAAAAGGGGCAAAATGGGATTTAGGGAATGAGCAGGCAGGAGTGGGGACAGCACTTCTTTTTGTGACACAACTCTCATGTGCAGAGCCATGGGCTGCACCAGGTGGCTCTGACACAAGAAAACACCACAGAGCTGCTGGAGATGTCTTGCTGATGAATTATTTTGAAGCCACCATTGGGCAGCAGCTTAGCAATTAATCAAGGAGAAAGATGAATCGAAACTACACTGACCTGCAAGATCCCCTTACTCTGCTTTCTAACTTGCACATGCTAAAGACATAAAATGGTTGTGAAGCCTTCTTCTTTCCTTTCCAGGCTAAAAATAGTAAAAAACTCCCCCTTTGCATGAAACAGACAGGTAAGCAGCAAAATTTCCTGTGGTGCGCTGTTTTAATTTGTGCTGTTTAATTTTACTGTTATGGCTGGCAACAGGTAACAGTGCTCATGCTAAAAATATTTAGACATATGGATTTCCCTTGTATTCAGAGTTGTTTTCATCCACCAGACTCATAAAATAGTGAAGCTACATGATAATGCCATATGTATAATAAAACCACATTTTTTCGAAGACCACATAAATGCATACTACTAAAATACAGATATTTTGCTAAGGAAATTAAAAATGAAAGATAGGTTTAAAACATTGTTAAAGACTATAATGGGAATGGCAAGTAGCATAATGGGAATAATGCCCTGGGATTATCCTTGGGCAATAGGGAATAACCAGAATGAGATAGTATTAAGGACAATAAGTCCAATCCTGCAGAGCACAAGCAATCCTGAGAAGTGCTGAGCCTGCTCAGCTCACGGTGAATTCAGTGGGAGCTGAGGGCATTGGACACCTCTGCAGAATGTGGCCCCAGTCAGACTTCCAAACTAAGGCTGTCATTTTGAGCCTGGATTTTTATGAGATGCCAATTTGATTTTTAGGAGATGCCAATTTGGAAGTCTTAGTGGGACCCTGGCACACTGAGAGCCACTCAGAACAGCAGCCAAAATTTTCCAAATGGGCCTGATCCACCTGCCACTTACATTGAAGGACAGATCCCCATTGTCCTCTGTGGGCTTTGATTCTGGCCCTGCTATCAGGAGGCACCCTAAGAGTGTTGAAAATTGGCTGAGGGAGGTATGGAAGCAGCACATCTCACAAATGCCGTGCTGCTGGCACTCTGGTTAGGTGGAGCCAGCTTAACTCCACTTTCAATTGTGAGATGGCCAAGTTGTGCAAGCGCCTCTGCCCATTTCATTCCTTAGCACAATAAACCCCTATTTTACATGCCTCAGATAGCCAAGGTTACAGAGCTGTAAGGACAGGGAGAGTCACGTATCTTGATTTCAAGCAAACAGTTTCCTTGGATGGAAAAACAACATATTTGATTCCCTGAGCAGAAAAATCCTGGAAAAGCTATCTTCCCATTTCCCAGAGTCCAAGCAGGATTGTTTTAACCTTATTAACAAGGTCTCTGTGAAATACGAGTGACTATGGCTTCAATCCTGCAATTTTAACACGACTGTCCATGACTGAGGAGCAAAGGGGGGTGTGTGTGTGTGTGACATTTTTGCAGGGCTTGGGGCTGTGTCCCTGTCCCAGTGAAATCCTCACGTGGTTATCAATATTATTGTATTTCCCCGGCGACAGACCCAGTGTGCACTTCCACAGGGCAGCTGGAAACTGAAAAATTTAGCCTCTTTGGAGGTTCATGGGTTACTATAGCCTGCCCCCAAAACCTCATTGCATTTACTTGCAATGTGTGGAGCTCTGTATTAGCTGCTATAACAAAATCACACATTCATAATGAGGGGAGTAAGATGTGCCCTGCTCAAGGGGTCAAAAATCTCCAAGGGCATGGAAGCAGCTCCTACAAAGCATTATCTGTGCCTACACTGCATGAGAAAATAGTTTGGGCTGCTGGAAAGGTGGCAAGGCTCATTTCCTCCTGCTGTCATCCTTTCCTGGCCCCAGCATGGGCAGCTGTGCACAGAGGTCTAACCATGGGTGCTCCTTGGGAAATCTGGAAGCTGATGCATCCTCACAGTGGGCAGTCATGTGGCTTCAGCTTGCCTTGAAGCACTGCCTTGCACAACCATGCTGCATCTCTTACCCATTGACTACCTGCCTGGACATTGGCTTAGGAGCTTTCCAGCAGAATGGGACCAAGGCCAGCCTCAGCAGAAGACTTTCAGGAGAAAGTCAGCAGTGGTGAGACATTAGTTTCTCTTAGGCTGGTCTAGATGTCAGGCTGCCCTTCCCTGGCTGCAGAGTGGGGAGAGCAGCAGCTCTCCAATGTCCAGGTACATCTTCAACATGGACACCTTCCACAGCTGCTCCTAAAATGCTCCCGCCTCATTCCTTTAAAAGGCACCTGAAGGCACCTCTCAATTCTTATGGACCTTCAGCACTCTGAAACTACCCATAAATACCCTTGTTAAAACATGCATTTCGGCATAATGACAATGAGCCTAACTGCTAAGTCCAGCCTTGCAGGGAGGATGGCACTTATTTCCTTAAATGTATAATATAGAGCATCCACATTCATATTTTTAGTAGCATATAGCAGTGGTCCAGCCTTTAGTGTACTGTATGTACTTTTAATAATCTCCATAAAAGCCTGATTTTCAATCCCTAGGCTCAAGCTGACAGTGTAAATAAAATCACCCAAATCCACAGGGTAAGAGAAATGAAAATGACAAGGATTAAAATTTTGTCAAACCTCTTTCTTTTTAAAATTCTACTTCCCTTCCAATTGGATCACGACCCTCTGTGTGCACAGCTTAAGACCAGACGGTATGCTTTCACTTTTATTCCGCTCTGCAGCAGGCTTACAGTATTTAGTGAAAGTCTGTAAAGAATGTGTGCTGTGTAGAGAGTTAATACCATAATCCCCTATCGTTAGGGTCAAATGCTGAATAGAGCAGAAGAATTAGAAAATATGTTACATACAATGGCAGAAAAAATGCATCAGCATGCTGTTCTGTTAACACACGCATTCATTATCAACAAGTAAATGACAATGAGGTAATAGAGTATATTAAGAGATGTGTACTTCAAGTCTAGTGTGTGTGTTGTTATAAGAACCTAAGACTTTGAGTGAGAATCTCATTCTGTGGGTACACACACATCACAGGGTTCTTCTTGCCACTTTTATTGCATCTTTCTAGGAAGCACTTTGATGCAAAAAATCAGCTTTTAAAATTATTTGGCAGTGATAAACTTTGAATACTTTCTTTTTTTAAAATTTCCTGTGAAGTGTGATATCTCTATTTTGCTATCCAAGCATGACAGTACATCTGTCTCTAGAGAATTCCCAAGCCTGAATTGTGGTAATTTTAGCTAAAGAAGTATTCAGAAAACAATCCTAATGCTTGCCTTTTCAAGAGATCCTTAGGGGGCTAGCTACTTACATCATGTAGAATTGGCATGGGTGTTCCATTCCCTTGGGTTTTCAGGAAAAATGAGCCAGTATGTGCTGGAGGAGTGACAATTTGCTAGAAAGAGGAGACAGAAAATACATTTTGTATGTTGTGTTGCCTGAAAGCAATTGCATAATACAAGAATCACCCAGTCTAAAAATCTTATCACTATGAGTTAGCGTATTGTGCCTTCCTCTAAGGAAGAGTCTGAGCTGCACAAGAAGGGGGGGGTGACCTTATGGAATAGGAAGAGATAGAGAAGTTATTTGGCTGCCTGTACTGACACTAAGTAGTGTCTGATTCCCTAATTATTCCTGCTGATTTAGCCTGGTTATTAAGGGAGAGAGACAGCGCTGAGCTGGAGACAGGATGAAGGTACTTAACAAACATCTTGCAATAGCTGGTTAATGACAAACTGTGGAAAGCAGGGCAGGAACATATAACCTCAAGACTTTGTCCAGCACAGGCTGTGTTATCTTATCTTGTGGTTGATCAGGTGTAAATAGTCCCAGGCAGCACTTCACCCAAAGGGTCATGGATGTTCTTCTGGAGACACAGCTGCTGGCTGTGAACTGCCACCTGCACAGTGCTTACAATTTTGCATTATTTTATTTTCCTACAGCAGTGGTTGGAAGTGCTCAGGAATTTTTTTTTATATTTGAAGAGGGATAAAAACAAAAAATCTTTAATTTCTCAGAGGCTTAGGTCTGGGGTTTTTAAATAATTCAGGAAATCCTTGGTTAAAAGTCCACATTTCCCACAAAAGCTCTCGTTTTTGTTAAAAAAAACAAAAAAAAAAACAAAACAAAAACCCACAAAAAAACTTCCTAAAAATTACTTGGTTCATAATCAAAGTTAAAGAAATTTCAATTTTTAAAACTTTTAGGTTCCTGAAGGGAGAATTATTAGGGCTGTTGTTTCTCAGAATTTGTGCATTACAAACAGTTTCTTTTAGTTTTGAAATTTATTTTAGATTCTCATTGAGCATTTTTGAGTACAAGCAGTTGTCCCAGCCCTCTGGCAGACACCAAGTGTCAGGCACCATTAGCAGGGCAGGGTCTGGCAGTGTTGGTGTCTCACTCCTGAGTTGTGGTGTGCTGTAGTGGCCTCATCATTAGAGGTGAAAATTGCTGAAGGCCTCTCTTCTTCCTAATCCTCATGAAATTTATTTTACCTACTTTACCACATTCTGACAGTTCTTCCATCAATGTTGCACTACTGCAAAAAAAAAATTTAGAAAAATTAATTTTAAAGGAGCTTTCGCACTGAAACACAAAAATCCTCCCCATGTAGGTGAGTCCATTGGTGTGAAAGACATTTTTCATCTGGGTAAAAAATCATCTTTGTGATTTAATTTTCACAGTCTCAGGTATACATTCCTTTCTAACCCTGGGCAGTAAATGCAGAAGCTATAGGTAAATTCTAGGTATTCAGATTATTTAGCTACATTTACAGCAGCATGGTGGATACAAAAGCCAGGCTGTGCCAGACTGCTGCCCAAGGAAATACTTGTGAGAAGATTCACAGACTGAGCTGCATATTCTCTTTGCCACTCACAGTAGTAGGAGCACTGCATTTTTTTCTAAGGGTGAGCTTCTCACGTGGAAACTGCAGAGTTGATGAGTGGATATTATTTAAATCAATAGATTATGTGTATTTGTCTTGACTCAATTTAATATCTGAATCAGTAGACTGAAATAATTAGAAATTATGACTAGAAAGGGAAATGGAGTGTGATAAATTAAATCAAAGAAACAAAACCTGTTATTTCTTTGGTGGCAGGAGAAGACACAGTGGTAGAAGGGAAATTCTTTGATATGGAGTTCTTTCTGTAAGACAAAACGAAACTAAGCAAGCTAATTCGGGTGACTGAAGGGTTATTCAAGTTGGTGCTTGTCATTCAACAAATGGTTCAGGTCAAGAAAAGAAACATTGAACCTAGAGCAAGAATCTAATACTAATCACTGCTATGGATAATTTTAGGGCTAAAACCCCACCAAAAAAGTCCTTTAGAAAGTGGCTGACATCTCTTCCAGCCTGGGGCATGAGGGGAAGGGCAGGCTGGGCCAACCAGGCAGATGTGGGCTGGTACCAGGTCTTTGCTTTCCACACAGTCCTCTTAGTCAGCCTAGACAATAAAACACTGCACCAGTGGGTTCCTCACATCCTGGGGAAGGACAATTAATGCCCATTCACCAGAAATGCCTGGATTGAGGTTAATTGCCTCAGAGATGGCTTTTTCCTCAGATCTAATTTTGAGTTCAGCTGAGTGGAATCAAGCCGGAGGTTTGACTGTCGAGTGCTCAAGTCTGTGCACAGCAGATGAAGACATTTTTCAGACAAATTAGTGAAGAGGCCTCAGTTATGCACACAAACTGCTCTGTAATGATATTATTGATAACATTTGGACATTTCAGTGCTCATGATATGACTATACAGGGTTAAATCAACAAAAAAGAACAGAGTCATTTGCTTAAATGAGCAGGTTGTGTGCATGCACTCTGGTCACCACCAATTTGCATCTTCTCATGTGGCTCCACACAATATTTCCTGTGGGTCAGGGGGGGATTGACTCAAGTGAATCACCCAGGAAATGTTCTTCTCTTGCAGAGACTTTCAGTTCCCTTTACACTCAGCAACACACAAGTACCAGGAACAAAATTTCTCCCCACAGCTTCCTTGCACAACCAGTTCATGACCTGCAACCCTCTTTGGGATGAAAATTATTTGAGTTGAAGGGAAATGAACTCTTTCTGGCAATATCCATGGGCTTTCCAGATCAATGGTAGCTATGTTGTCTCTTTGAGTGCTTTAGGAAAGGATTTAAGGTTGTCTGGTATGGTTTGAAAGAAGTGCTGTCTGCCTTATTTCTTAATATTGGCCTCTAAGTGTAGAAGACAAAAAGTGACTGGTTTGGGGTTAACCCTGATGGAATTTACTCCTCTGAAGAAGTGATGTGAGAGTATGTCTGGCAGATGTTATTTTTGAAGAAGTTATATTTACTTCTTGCAACATTTACTTAGCCTCTACCAGCATAATATCACTTCCAAAATGTGCCAGTGTCTTTAATGTTTCTTTATCTTGTTTTTCTTTTATTTTCTCTTTTTTTTTAGCCTGTAAGAAAAGTAGCTTGATTAGCATGTTTTTGTTTGTGCATGTGTTTGCGCTTAGATGTGGTCGTACCTGGCAACTGTGTGTGAAGAAATTAATGAGGCAAAGTTAAGTCAGAGAGATGAGTTTTGCAATTAACACTGAATGTGGTGAGATCTATAGTTATTCTCATCTCTTGTGAAAATGAATTAACTTGCCATAGGAAAATTGTGTCTCCTGCCTTCGTGGGTTTCTCTGTATTGGTTGGCCTTTCTTGGTTTTGATAGCACATACCAGCTGCAGGGTGTAACGTGATGCAAAACCCATCCATGAGCTGAGTGTCAGGAAGGCTGGATGATCAGCTGCTTGTGCCACCGCTCCTTTTTAGAAAAAAAAATGCTGCAGATGTCCCATTAACAGAGAGAAAAAGTGTCATTTATTTGAACAGAAGGGTTCTGGTTGATACAGAAAATGCCCAGCGAAACCTATAACACAATATGTCATTGCACTTTGCTCATTTGCAAAGAGGAACCATTCACAAATCAAACCCCAATATTACATTTCAGAGAAAAGAAAAACTTATGCCTACCTCTGAAAAGTGACATAAAGCCTGAATTCACCACATGTGCATACACAGCCAGAACTCATCATAGCTCATGTGCCCATGGTACACACTTGTTTCCAGCTCCATGGTTTTCATTTCCTGAAGACTGCCAGTTCATTGCCTTGGAAGCTACAGCCTGAGTGCTTTGTTAAACCTGTCTTCTTACAAGCTTCTTCTCTGTCCTCCCTTTTGGATTTGGTGTTGGAAAATGCTGTGTAAAGCTATCCTTCATGCTCAAAGGAAAGCACCATAATGCAAAACAAAGTATTTTTTAAAAAGTGCTGAATTCACGGGAAAAAATTCTTCCAAGGAACTGAAGAAACAGACAACAGCTTTAATAATATCTAAACAGTCAATTAAAACATGTGTTTACTGGAATTTATGAGAAGTCAAGAAAAGTTTCAACTTTTGAATGAATTTCTGGCCTCTCTTTTCAAAGCAGAAGAGTTATTGGAGAATGTAAACCAAACACCAATATCTGAAAGCACAAGTCTAATGTAGAGAAACACTTTGCACTAAGCCAAGTATGTTAAAACTTTTTTTTCTTACCCATTTGTGCATCAAAACAAAAGAGTGCATCAAACATATGCCTTATTCACAATGCTACAACATCCCTGTGGTTTTAGGACCACAGAATCCCCAGGTTATCATTAATGGAGTACTGGCACCAATCCCAAGGCAATTTTTCAGAATATGAATTGTCCCACAGATTTTGACTGACTCAATAAGTTCCTTTTTGGTGGCCTAAGGTTTCTATAAGCCTCCTGATTGTTGTCTGTAGAAATGGAAATACAGGTCATATGCAGCCACAGACAATAAAGGAAGGGAAATCATAAATAACTGGGCCCTGATCCCACATGGTGTTTAACTGTCCTGATTTTCTAGGTGCTTCTACCACAATAAGGATTAGGGAGTATAAACACAGTTCTGCAATCTAACCTAACTCTAATCTGCATCTGTATGGAGTTCAGTTCTCACTGTTTCAGGGCAGGAGCCCCACTGGGACGCCTGGGAGAAAAGTTTGCTGCAAAGATGTTTGCACATTTTGTATCCAGACCTTTCCTTCTTGCATTAGATCCAGCACCGGTCAAAGTTGCTTTACATCACCTTGACTGGTTCCAAAGGAAACCTTCCAACAAAAGCATCATTGCAACATTGCCTGTTGAAATACATCCAGGTAAGTCAGCGTGGCTCCACTAAGGCTGATGAAACCAAATAAACTTATATCTGTCTTGCACAATTCAGCTTGCTTTTGCTTCCTACCTGCAGCACAGGATGCTCACAGAGCACCAGAGTGTTCTTCAGGTACTGCACACAGCATGGACTGGGACTGTCATTATATCTTAACAATTTAGGAGATGAAGGGGAGAAATGTTAACACTTTGCATTTATTTACTTTTACAGCATGCCATAAAGATTAAAAATACATTGTACACAAGTGCAGTATTTAATGTAGCACTTTAATTACATTCAAGTGTGTTACTAAATAGTCTTGAGAAAACCTTAATGACCAGCTGTTCTACCCTCTTCCCATATGTCAGAAATGGTTTCAGAAATCACATTCTGGGACAGTAAGGTTGTATAATTAGACAGTGTATAGTTAACACTTCTAGATTTTCCTCTTAAACTGCGGGCCCTTTTCACTAACATATTGTGGTTTGGTGCCAGTTTGGCACAACACAATTATGCAATGTGCCAAACTGCAACTGAGATGTACAAACTCTCAGAGACATGTTATGATTGCACCATTATCTTTTTATATCTTTTTCATCATTAGGACTGGATACTTTTTATGTTATGTAAGATGCAGCTTTTTATGGCCAACAAATAAACTTAGTAAATAGGACTATAAATTTTTAATACTTCTTCCATAATGCCATTTGTCTAATCAGAATTAGATGGTTACTGTAACCCCACATTAGTTTTCACCAAACAAGGCACCTTTCCAAGAACAGCAGCTATGGACAAAAATGTCAAAGGAGGTACCTTTTGGCCCAGTTCAGGAATGCACTTAAGCACGTGCTTAGTGTTAAGCACATGAAGCTGGATCACAAAATGGTTTATGCTGAACAAATGAAACAAACCCTCTCTGGAAGTTAACAAGGATACAGGCAGCTCAGTCTGTTGAACAATTATCATCCCTCTAGCACCTGAAATCGGGGGTGTTTATCTGGGACGTTTATTATTTTGCAGGACAAAACACACCAGGGCTGGCAAGGTGGGGGGGAGGTGGTGGCAGCCGCCAGCCGAGCTGTGACCGCATGGCTCGTGGAACATCCATCCTACATCCATCCTGCCCGGGCTCGGGGGGGCCCTGGGAGGGAGGCAGCAGCTTCACCATCCTCACAAGAGAGAGCTTTATGGCTGGGGCATGCTTTNGTTTTTTTGTGTGGGGCTTTTTTTTTTTTTTTTTTTTTTTTAATTTATTACTATATTTTCTCCCCCTGAGCTTCAATTTCCAACGACTTATTTAGATGTAAGCAATGACAGCTGTAATCATGTTTTAAATCTTGCTTTGTATCCTTAGTTATAATGTTGTTCAATTAATATTCAGAATAATGGAAGTGATGTGCCCCTTTGAAAAAGACTTGAATGCAGGCCAAAGCTTTGGGAAACTGATTCTCAAGAGGATTAATCAGCATTTAAAACTTGCATTAATAAAAATCTGATCTTCTACTGTGTAGCATGCATAATACTTTTCATTTTTAAGCATTTTATTTTAATAGTGTGGTATCCTTTGTCCTGATTTTTAAAGGGATTTTAAAATCTAACTCCTTCAAATCAATCCTGCTTTGACCCCTGTGCATTCTTTTACTGAATATAAAAACATTAAAGAAATCCTTGATTCACAAATACCTCTACTGCTAAGTATGAGCAAAGTACAGTGCACAAGCATGCCTGTAATAGAAATTATATATAGCTTCCACAGGAATTTATGTTAGGCAAGGGCTCACCTTTCCATGTAAATTATTGACGCAATAAAAACACAGATTTACACAGAATTATTTAAAAGTCTGAAGGTAAATTATACCCTGAGAAATCATGAAGAGCCCTGGCACTCCATAAAAAGCGCTCCCAATTTTTTTGTGTGAATTTTGACTCTGTTATAAGGAATTGTACCCTATGCCAACAAGATAGAGTCTATATCTGAAAGACAGACTTAATCTATGTTTTGTGTTGTTCTCCTGATCTTGTTAGTGGGTTAGAGAAACAAGAGGATTTTTGTATAAAGTTTCGCATATAAATTCAATTCTAGTAAACCCGCTAATTTACATGCTAAACAGCCAGCAGTTGGTAAGATAGTTTTGTTTCATGTTAACTGCAGAAGCTAAATGTATTTTATAAATACTAGAAAATATTATTATTTTCTGAAGAGGCATTTTAATAGCAAATACCTCACTCAGATCTTCTGAAGCAGAGAAATGTAGTTGAGAAATTCTCGTATTCTTACTCAGCATTATTGAAAGACAACAGTTTTGCACTCTGAGTATGGATCATCTGCTTTTACTTTGTTTCATACCTAATGTAATGTTTCAGTTCATCACAAACATAATCAGTTTCCGAAAAGAAGTTAGAGACTATTGAAGGATATTTTTATTATCTTGCTGCCTTCTAAAAATAGAAGGTAAATATATTTTGTTCTAAAATGGTAACTATAAAATGCATTGTATCTAATGGAGCTTCAGAAATTGTAGTCTCTTAGAATGACAAGACTTTGAAATATTACAAAGAAAAATGAAAAATAAAAACTATGTCATCTTTGCCTCCAGTGGATAGTGCACCCAATGTGAGAAGTGAGGTGTGAGAGAGAAGGGATTTACACACGTTTGAACTAAGTGCTGATTTAGCTATTTTGGAGTAAGAGGAGGAAGACTCCCACTTAGGATGTCCCTGGACTGAGTTGCCAGACCTAAGCCTGGCCCAGTGGTACACAGGGATCCTCTCACTTGGGTCAAGATAAAGGGAGCAAGTCCCCACTCTTCATGTACTCTGTGAGAATGACAGGCAGGAGTTACTTTGGTACCATCTTGGTACCCCATCAAGCACCACCTGCCTCTTCCTGGCTTCAGAGGTTGTCTCCAGCATTACTGCTCACAGACTGAAGCATTTCCCTATGAGTTAAATCCTGGCCATGGGAAGTCTATGATGAAATACACAATCCGGATTTCCAACTGAGCTAGTACATTTGCTTGAGTTGATAGACATCTATATTCTAATCCAAAAATGTACAAAAGCCCTTTAGTTATTGGATAAATACCAAATATTGGCTGTCATGTGGAGCCTCCTCAATTCTCACCATCCTCAAAAATACCTCACTTCTGTCTGTCTTTGGTGGTCTTGGAAGAGGGGTAGAGAAGTCCCTTTGAAATTCAGTCTGCAGTGTTCATGTCCCCAACTGTAGCTCCAAAGCCAGCAAGAGTGATTGTCTCTAATTTGGAAATAATCCAGACACAGGGGCCCATCCTCTCACACTGAGGTGAAGTAACATGACTTGTGTACATGATTAAATTTTTTTCACACAGGGTGGTTGCTTTGACCTGCCATTGAGCAATGCCTGGAGTGAAGCTCTTTTGCTTCTCTCTGCCTAAGCAGTTCCTGCAAGTGAGCTAGCAGCATGTCCTAGCTGTGAGACACCGCCACTCCCCAGCCAGGCCAGCAGAGCCAGGGACAGCCTTTGGGTCTCTTTCCAACTGTGTCATACAGGGAAGAGAAAGGGAGCATCCAAAATGATGGTGAGCAGCTATTACAGCTTAGCCTGAGACTTGGAAGCGTGAAGAGGGCAAAACAGCAGTCACCCAGCGTGGGGGTTCATTGTAGAAATGATTGCATTCTCTAAACTCATCTAACCCTTAGTGCAGAAGAACAAAGCCATAGTTAAGTGAGTGAGTAGGTCTGATGCATCACACAGGGAGCCTGGGTCCTGCTATTCTGTGCTGCTGACCACAATCTTCCCTTTGCTATCTTCTACACTTTTCTTGCTCTCTCTTCTTAGGCTCCTAATTGCCATGAGGAACCAACATCCTTCTTGCAGTCAAGGCTATTATCACTCCCACCACGGCTCCAGCCCTATGTCCTTGCTCCCCGGGTCTCTAGGTACCCCTGCACTGCTCCTTCTCCCTGCTTCCATTTCCAGGCTGCCTTGCTCTGGGCTGTGTGTGGCGGTGCCAGTGCTGGGTTAGGCTGAATACAAGTACCACATTCTTTACTACAGAGTCAGCATTTCTTCCTCATTCCTTGCCTGGCTGCTGCCCAGCAGGTTATTTTGGGAGTTACGCTAGCTGGCCCGGGGCACTGCCATGCCAGGCAAAGCACTAACAGCCAAATGCTGCCCAGGATTGCTTGCCAGTGCCTGAGCCTGAAATGAAGTGCTGCTTTATTTGGGACACTGTCATAGTGTAAATGCCCCTGAGGAGCAGGGTGAGGTTTGTAAGTGACCTGTGCTGAAAAGGGCTGACTGGGGGAAGGGGAGGCATGGCTGGGCTGCAGCCCCTTGCAGTGCCTTCCTTGTAAACAGCAGTGCTGCAAATTCATGAGCTGGAGGTAGCAGGAACAGGGATGTGAGAAGGATTAAGCTGTCTGCATGTTTTCTTCCCAGTACTCCTGGTCACAGACTGCTCTTTTCCAAGCTGGGACAGTGCCTCTGTTCCCAACACATGTGGTTCTCTAGAGTTCCCACTGGATCAAGGCAAAAAGCAGAAAAGCTGCAGCAGCACTGTGAGATTGTCCTGTGGATCTTGGTGGGTTGGGACTGGGAGACATTGGTTTAGTATCTAGGTCATGGCTCAGGTGTCTCCTCTCACCCCGTGCTTCCCAGTCCCAAGAAAACAAGCTCTGAATGCCCACTGTGTGGAGAGCAAGCAGTAGGTCAGGCAGAGTGTGTGGGGACAGGTGTTGAATGGTGAGGGGATGCAGAAGAAGAGGCAGGAGGAGGGAAAGGAGATGGGGCAGAAGAAGCAGGATTGAAAATTACAATATGAAAATATTGAAAAATATTGAAAATCTACAATATGGTTGGAAAAGATAGGTTTGGTTGAGCTGTTCAACCAAAGTTAAAAGTTAGGAGTTAACACTTATGTTCTGTGAGCTAGCAAATAATACTGATATATAGGTGTAAAGTGGGGGTTTATGACCAGGTACAGAACCTGCAGCATCCTCAGTGTCCTGCCAATAAATACCCATTTTATTTGGAACCAGAAACAACTTTACCTTCTCTGGCATACCTGCTCTCCTTGTAAAATGCTATGTCATGCTTCAATGCCCCCTACACCTGTGGAGTCAGGTGGCAATCACTGATTTGTATTTTTTTTCTGGGTCACACCTTGGAATAGCTTATGTAGGCCTGAATTTCTTCTCTGGAGGCCAGCCCTTTGAAAATGCCTTGTGCTGGACAACTTTCAACATGTGTCACCAGAAGCACATGATACCATCACACCTCAGTCCCACCATAGTGGGGCAGGTTTAGGAGGAGGCCTGAGTGCCCTTGGAGCATCCAGTCAGCAGATGCAGAGGTGTTGTGGTACCTGAGCTGCCCTATTTGAAGGCAAGTAATTCTGCAGGGCTCGGGGTAGGTATGGCCACAGCTTGCTCCTGGGTGTGTTCAAGGACACAGGAGCAGCTACATGGATGCCCAAAGAACAGCAGTGCTAAATACTGTGGTAGAATCATGATGTTGCTGTCTTATTTCTTAGCCTTTTACTTTCTATGGCAGTATCTTTGGGGAAAAAAAACAAAAGGTTATTGTTATATTTGAATTTATCATGCTGCTGGATAGCACTGAGCATGAGTCAGCCTTGAGGCAGGATGATGGACAAGATGAGCTCATGAAGTACCTTTCCAGACCTATTTCTACAAGTCTACAAGCAGAACAAAATGAACTCAAGATGTTTTCCCAGAAGTGGCAAATAAAGGAACAATTTTTTTGAATTCTGCACAAATTGAATATGAATAAAATGAATCCTGTATCTGGTCCATTCTTCTTTTTCATTTCTTTAAAGAACAGAAACAATAACTCCATAAGTACACACAGACACCATGCAGGAAAGACCAAGTTAAGGGTGCCTCAGGTTTTACTTTTTGTCTCTTTTTGAAATGGCAAAAGATTATATCAAAAAAAGCCTGTATGCCCCCCCCCCCTCGCTTAAACTAAGCATCTACATCTAAACCATTGCAGTCCCTGTGCTCAGTGTTACAAAATCAAGATCTGAGAGGGGAGAAGATGGATGCAGTAGCCAGAAAGGGCTGTCCTCAGAGGGAAGAGGGTTCAGGAAGCTGTTCAGCTCATGGAATTAATGGAATGAAGGTAAGCAGCTGGGCTCCCTACACAACATGTGAAGGAAGTTTGGTCCCTCCTGAAGATGACTCCCAAAAACCAGAGTGCTGAGTAGGGAGCTGCTTGTCCAAGAGATGTGTCCATCATCCCACCTCTGAGAGCAGAAATGGTGTATGGCAGCCCCTCTAAGCTGTGAATACTGAACACTCCCATGTGCCAGACATTTAGAACGAGCCCAACCTTGCAGTTTGCTCAACTAATTGTTTGCCTTTTCTGAATCTTTCAAGGCTCTAAACAAACCATATCTATTGGTCTTATAAATATTTATTAATTTCCCCTTTGTTAGCTAATTGTTTTGCAACACAGATTACTTTATTTATTAAACATCTTACTAAAATGCTATTCCACAATACATTTATTGTTAATTCCCTAATTACTTAGGAATGTATGTTTTTTGGATTGTGAAGCCACTGTGCACAGTGCCTGACAGGTTAGCTTTTAAAATTAACTTTGTGTTTGGGTTTGAATGATCAGCAGTGAGGAAGAGACTCCTAAAATGCACTTTAAAAAAATTAATTACTAAATGTAGCCCAAAATTAATGTAGTGTCAGAATTATGCAATTTACTTGCACATTTCCTGCTACCTATTGTAACTCCAAATAACATTTCTGAACCAGATTTGTTGTGCTAAGTTTATCTTCTCTGCAAAGAGCTAATTTTTTATATTCTGTAACTGTCTTTTAAGATGCATTTTGACATTAGCTGTGTAAAAATCATGCCTCTTATTTTGTGCATCCATTTATTCTGTTCATGTTTTTCCTCTTGGTAGCCTCCTTTTGCCATTTTCCTATTCTTGTTATGTATGTGCTTTAGAAAGAATGCATCCACATTTGAGTGGTTAATCAAGGGGAACTAACCAAAATAATCACTTTCCAGTACTTCAAAATATTCTGATTTTTTAATGGAGAACATGCATTCTTAAATTAAATATGCATAATAAGTAATAAGTACTAATAAGAATAAAGTGGGCTCTGTAAGAATGAATGTTATGTTTTAAGCAAAATGCATTTGATTTGCCGGGTTCAAAGCTGCTTTGAATCAGTAAGAATCAGTGCAAAAAAACGGGGTGAGAGAGCCTCATAATGCCTATAAATTGTTCATAATTGTATGGATTTTAAATCTAAAAGTTGGCAGTGGCAAAAGCTAAAAGCCATTAGGAGAGATCCTATTGTGCAACACATCAGTAATTGTAACTCATAATCTTAGGGGAAAACAACTAACTAGAGTTTTCTAAAATTTTCATAACTGTACTTGAGCCTTTTCTTGATGTTTACTACAATGATGGCATTGTTTGAAATGACATAGACTAATGCATATATAAGTCCTGTTTGAAAAGAGCTACTAATTAACATGAATAGTCTTCTTCTCTGAAGGTCATTTATTACAAAGTTCATTTTTCAGCCGAGCATTGCTAAAGTAGTCACCCCCGCTAACAGCCATTAGATTAAGAGACTTAGGTCTGTTCTTGTCCTGACACTGGGTCAGGATTTTCAAAGGAAGAGGCTCTTCGATGCCAAAAAGCCCTTAAAATAATATTTGAACAGAAAAAGAATGGATGTAATTACACTGTAAATATTTCTGTGGTTATTGAATTAATGAAGATAATTCTATTCATTTTATCTTTAAAAAACACCCACACCAAGTGTTCCATGTCTGATGTTCCAGTGCATCTCTTCCCCGTGGGACCTTTGATTTCTCCAGTCATAACGATTCATTGAAACTGGGAGGCACTGAATATTTAACATCTGATGTGAGAGCATGTTCACCTATTGCCAAATATCAGGCACGTGAAGCCCCGGGTGCCTCTGGCTCCCCTTTGGAAGCCCCAGAAAAGCTTTCTGTGTCTGTGAGTGTGCCAGCCATTGCTGCTTCTCTTCTGAGAAGAGATATCCAAATCCAAAGGGCACCAACTTAACACTGCCAAACAACCTTACAAACTTGCAGCCTTGCAAACTGCCTCTTTACCAGGACTTCAGCACTGCCACCTGAATCACAAATATCTAATTCTGAAACACTGTCTGTCCAGGAGCCCCATTAGTACCAGTGCCATGCAATTCACTTGGGTATAGCTCTAGAAGCTGCTGTGATAGAGGGACACTCCTTGGGCTAAGGGACAAACCTGGAGGGTTTCCTGGTTGTGTCTGTGGGCACATGGTTGTTGGAGGGCTGAGGATCCTTGTTGAGGCTGCAAAAACTTGTTCATCCTTGTGAGTAGTGACAAACAGGTATGGGGGCTCTTAAGCTGGGGTGTGACAATAAATGCATTGCTCTGAGGACACCATGGAGGTTCTGGTAAGCCTTGTCTCTCTGTTCAATTGTGCTTGCCTCTCATTTGAGCAGGCCAAGGGTGGGACTTGTGAGAGTCAATTGGAACATAAATCATTCCCAAACTGATCCCTCTTATTATGGTTTAGGGTTATTCTTGTCAGTGAAGAAAAGGTTCTGCAACCCAGTGGGATTTTTGGGGATGGGAAAGGATTGGGAAGTCTTAAATTCCAACTCCCAAGTCCTAAAAAACCCATGCAATTTCTCTGAAGTTACAATTTTGTGTGACAAAGCTTCTCACAACGAAGCCAGCTAAGAGCAGCAGGAGAATCCCACAGGCCTCCAAGCACTCATAAAGATATTGTACCTTGCAGCACAAGATTTGCATTCACTTCACCCTTGGCCATGCCATGCTCCCTGCAGTCAGGCTTCCCTGGGCTCCCAACAGCTACAGCAGGGCTACTGGATATCAAAGCTGCAAGCACAAGAAAACCCCTCCAAGTGAAGGATGACAGTGCTGAGAGAGCAGCAAGGCTCTCCTCTACCCCTTCCATTCCTCCCTGTCCCCATCCCTGGGGCAGGAAGGTTGCAGAGAGTAGGAAAGGGAGTGGGACACTTGTGATGTGGCTCAACTGCTTCTCCCTGGCAGCTTCCACAGGGTTTTTGCTCCTCTCCGCTTGCGTTAGCAGAGGGGAGCATATGGGCCTTGGAGATTTAATGTTTCATGGCTTACTTGGCTGTCAAAATGTTTTACATTATTATTTGTTGCAACATTCACGGTGATCATCTTTAAGGAAAAAAAAACCTGTGCGGCAGGTCCCTAGATGCCCTTGCTGGGAGCAGATGTCGGAGTAAGAGTGTTGTTAAGCCTCTCTTGGATTTTTCATTTCCCACCCTTTGTACAGCCAACACAGTTCGACATGGAGCACACACAGCCTCTCTCAATACCTGGCAGGACTCACTGAGGCGCTTTAGGGTGGCTGAAACTGGGAAACTTGCAGATTTATAGGGTGCTGAGACAGATTCGTAATCTGTATTGATGGCATCATCCCCGACCATGTGACAACCAAAGCAGATAAGCCTATGACTGAACTGCAAAGATTTCTTAAAGCTGGTAATCGATATTGAGCAGCTCAGCCTGTTGAGCTATCGGGTTTGGAGATCTCCCTGCGTGCAGGGTCGGGGGGAGCTCTGGGTTTGTGGAATGGGGAGAAGCTGAGCTGCTGCTAAGCTGCAGCCTGGCACAGCCTGGTACCTGCTGCAGGCAGTGACTTCAGCTGACATAGAGCTCCACAAAAGCCATGGGAAGGGTTTGATTATTGTGGAGGAGGAACCAGAATCCAAGGGGTGATGAGTAAGGAACCTGAGCATCACTAATCTGAGGTCCTGAAGTTTTGCTACAGGTCAGACTTTCCAAGGGTGCTGCATATTGTCCCTTCTCCAGGCTTAACAAGTGAATCTCTAGCTGACACTGAGAGTTTCCATAGTGGTTTCTCTGTTCAGCGTCCATGATGTTCCATTACTTAAAAGTTTTCTGAGAAACTTGTGTTTCAAAAACAGTGCCAAATCTGAAGGACTTCCTAAAGGAGATGTCCCCATTCTGTGAGTTCTCTCCAGAGCTTCTGTTGCAGCGAATCTGTTTTAAAACAAATAAAATGGTCTGACTCTTTGTAAAGACATAATGACTACAGGAAGCAGCCATTCAAACCATTGTTGTCCATAGTACACGATAAAAACAAGTCTACCCTCAGCCAGATGGCCCCAAAAGTCACTGCCTGCCTTCCCTGATGCCTTTTTAGAGAGGGAAGGGAGCTAGTGTGTGTTGAGAGAAGTCGTGTATGGGTAGCACCTCCTCAGAGACAGCACTCCCACAAAAGGCAAATAAACTGTCTCCAGACAATCAAGCCTTTTGCTTCATTTCTACAAGATGACTGGGTTTTATGAAGCTGGACTGGTTAGACTGGCACATAAAGATGAAGGGAGAAGCTGAGCCTTCTATTCTTCTGTATTTATTGGGCAAAACAGCTGGGGTTCAAACACACTCCGTATTATGAAGCACCTATTAATATCATCTCCTGATGGAGAACAGGGTATTTTTTTCTTCTTAAATGTTTAATTAGCCGGCATTGTGTTATGTCTTTACTTCAATAAATTCCAGTTGAGAAAGATTTTGTGTGCACATGTGAATGAACGCTTGTCTTGAAAGACAGAGCAAAAAGAAATTAATAATCATGTTTCCCTTGTTGTATTTACTGTTTTGCTTCTAAAGGGAATATTACTCCACTAAGAGAATCATAATTAGGAGGATGCCAGATGGGTTATCAATGTGGTTTTAAATTTTTATACGTAGAGTGCTTGTTTTTGCAGGGGATGCTTTGGTTCCATGTACAGTAGTTAAATATAAATGTCTTCTATGAGGCGACTGCTAACTATTCCATGATTTTGAATTTGCTGTTAATTTAATTCTTCTTCCTTCCCTGTCTCC
>VXBI01012226.1:444481-482196 GCA_013397375.1 Toxostoma redivivum | reverse complement strand
CCCCTCTTTTTTTTTTTTCTTTCCAGCTTCTCTGGTGGGGTAGATTAACTGAATCAACTACCCAGGTGAAAGAATAAAGCTTGAAAGCAGAACTGAAACCCATATATTAGCCTGAAAACGCCAACAGCTTTACTCAATAAAAATAAATTAAAAGTTGGGACTTTGGAAACCTTTCCTAAATTTCAGGGAAAGGTGTTCTGGTTAGGCTGGGTGCCTCAGAGGTCAGTGTGTGCTTAGTGCCATTACCACAGAGAGGTGCAGCAGTGTGGTGACAGGGAGGAGGAGAAGACCTGAGGATGGAGAACTTCAGGTAGGGAGTGATGTGATCACAAAACAATTTCCAAAGGGAGAGTGAGACCAAAAAATCATGGTGTGACAAGGCCCTGCACCAGACCTACATCTTGAATTACTGCCCCACAGAAATCCTACACCTCCTTGGGAAGAGGGGATTCCATCTCAGTGGTTTTATGCTTTCCAAACACAGGCTGGCTGAAGAGCCCTGCTGCAAGCAGCTCTGGCTCAGCCAGTGGCAAAGTCCTGTGGTGTCTTTATGGAGCACCTGCCAGAGGGTGGGATGCCTGCACCAGCACATCTAGACACAAACACAACAGGGGGGTGTAAGCACACATGAGTGCCTGTTGTGTGTTCTTCACCTTTTTACTCAGCACACTTCGACCTTCTGCGCCAAAGTGAAACTCCCCTCTGCAGGATTTATGTCCAAGTCTTCATCACCTGCCAGGGCTCTGGCTGGGACAAAAGGGCTGTGTCCCCTTTCCTCTTTTTTCTTCCGAGTTCCCTCTCTATCCTGAGTTTAGGAGCTGTGATAAACAGAAGGGAGCCATACACAGCATAATGGTAACCCAGATGACACTGCCATATCTGCATTCATTCCATGGGTGTTACTGAAGGAGAAGATGTTGTTACTGAACACTGGGAAAGGGTAACCAGAAGTGGCAAAAAAACAAGGGAAACCACAATGGAAACAGAAAGACCATTAACGTAACAAAACCAGTTTATGGAAAATCTATATCAGGTTAGGGACAAATCCAAGCCAAAATCTTATATGTATATCAGAAACTTGTAGGGGTCAGCTCATCATGGGCATAGTTTTCAATGGAAAGCCTCACTGTCACGGTGTCTCTTGGTGTAGGGAATCACCACCTTGCAAGCTTCAAAGCTGGAGCACAGACCTGGCTCTCTAGGGCAGAAGCCAGATTGAAGACTGATTGATAAAAACAGATTAAAACAAAATTTACTAAGGGCTTTGAGTTCAATGGCAGCTCATAAAAGGATACATTTTAGGAAAGGAAAATAAAGGACTCTGTCATATATGTCAAAGCATGTTGGGTTTACATGTGGTAATCATGTTGTGCTGGTATAAATGCAATCAGGAAATCTTTAGATTATCAACAGAAAATAATCCTTAATGATAGGGACAGTGAGGGAAAGGTCACGTGAGATCATTAGGTCAGTTTCATGAGAGAAATTTAAAATTATTGCTGATGAAATGCAAGAGAAAGTTGTGTGGAGGAAGCTCTTACACAGTATAGAGATTGGATCAAGATGGTGTCCACGGGTTTGTGTGGACAAAAGCAAAACTTCATGAGCAATATTAATTGGGGCTTTATTTAACTGAAGTTCAAGACCCACAGGTGCTGGCTCTGTGGCTTACTATGAGAGTATGGCCCTGTGTTTTCAAGTTTGCTTTAATGGTCTCCATCTCCTCTGGGGAGAGGTTTTATCAAGGGGATAGAACTGTCCCCCTTTCCCTCACATCTCTGCATTTGAAGAAATTTGTCCTGCTGGTGCTCTTCTTCAGTTCTGTACAGCCACAGATTACAAAGCAAACATCCCACAGTCTAACCTGGTATGTGAGTGGCAAAATTTCACTATGTGCTGTTAATTCTTCCATCCCTCTGCTTCTCTTTGGCTTTCCTCCCGCAGAGCCTCTGGGGAGGATCCCTCCTTCCAGCAACAGGGAAAGCAGGGACAGGAGATGCTCAGGGAAGAGGCTGATCTGACCTCAATTTCTGCAGCAGCACAGCCAAGAGACTTTTATGGAAGGGTTAGAAGTACCCTTGGTTTGCACAGCAGTGATGAATTTCACTAAATGCAGTGGGGAACATGATGGGAATTAGGAGAAATTAAAAGATGTAGCAGTCCAAATAGAAAGAGGGAACCGGCCAGTGAAGGGATGGCTATGTGTCTGCTTGGAGGGCTGCCTATCTCACACACATTCTGCACTGCCCTGTAGTCTTTTCAGTAAGCTCACATTTATTCAGGAGCAGCAGGGTTGGGAGTTTTTCAGACTTTCTCTAAGTGACGTTTATGGGACAATGGTAAACATTCTCCTGCCTTGTCAGGTCATAATGACAGGTGTGCAACTTCACTGGGCTTAGGGGTAATTTTCAAAAAAATAATGTGTTGAACCTCTCACATCTTCTAGATGTGGATAAGAGGGAGAAACTGTGGTGATTTAAACTCCCAGAACTACTCTATACAACTATGGCTCCCTGCGCTGTTTCTTATAACAGTGTCAGCAACCTTCTGCTAACATGTGTGGGTGTAGAAGTTTTTCTGAGATCCCAGAACTGAAAGACTCTTACCTGTATCTTTGTTTTCCTCCTTGTGCTAATAACAGCAGCTATATTGCTAATAAAAAAATTCAGAGGACCATGTTACGCCTGTTTCTTAAATTGCGATCATTATGTGACTAATCATAATAATAATATTATATTATGGAGAAAAATGTTGGAAGATATCCCCTAGAGGAAAATGAATTTCTTTTTATCATCTACAGTAGTTTATTTCACATATTCATGACCCTCCTNTTTTTTTTTTTTTTATGATGAGCCATAAAAATGACAAAATACATTAGCAAAGTTCTCGGTTTATGCTAAAATGACCATATTCAAAAATAATAACAGAGACTTGTATCAGCAATGCAAAAGATGCATGAAGTAATTGGTGCTTAATTTGTACACAAACTGTCAAGGCAGTTTTCCTCACGGCCTGCATCTTCTGAATTCATTAGTCTCTAATTAAGGCCAGTTGGGACCAGCAGTTAGAAGGTTAAAGAGGTTCTGACAGCCCTAATCATTGCTCAGGAAGCTGAAAATGTATGCAAAGTCTCGGCAGATGGGGTGAGATCTGCTTCTGCCAAGTGATAACTGTTATTCCTTTGCACCTCCAAAGCTGTCATCCTAATAGGCACATTTTAAATTTATTAATGCTCTAGTTACAATGCATACACAGTCTCTAATGGTATGTCATTCAGAGTATATAAACTGAGCAATTAACACATATTACCTGGTAATGGTAAAATTATTTGTTGCCTGCTTGATTTTTTTTTTCAGTTTCCTAATCCAGCAAGAATAGTCATAAGAAAAGACTTTTCTTTGTTAAAAAAGGGGGGGATTCTGAGCTGCTTGTTTGTTGACCATGAATTCTTTGTTTCTGCAGACAAAAAGCTTGCAAGCCATAACTAACTTTTCTTTGATTTCCAGTACCTCAAAGATTTTGGTTTTGGGGATTATAGGTTTTTCAAACTTGAAATTTAAAGATGTGTGCTTTCAATAGTTCAAATATAATCCTAGAGGGAGATTTTTTTCTATGTTTTTAAAGCCCTTTTAAAAAATAGTGGGTGAATTTCTCATCCAGTTGTTGTTGTTGTCCTCCCCTCCTTCCCCACTACTTAGTGAGGCACCCATATTATATTCCCCTCTGTAGTGGTATCCCTCTCCTTAATCCTATTTGGTTTAAAGCTGCCTAATCAAGGGAAAGGCATGTTTTCAGGTCTCTGAGTGCATGTGAAGGCCTGGGCCATGGGAGGCCCCTAATTGCAGGTGGGCTGCAAGGGGAGATCCCAGGGCAGAGCCTCCCATGCAGGGCGCGGAGCCGCCGGCAGAGCTCGGGAACCACGCGGTGCTGACCGTGTGCTGAGGTGTTAATGTCAGCAGCAGAACAATCACCTACCCAGAGACTTGTAGACAGGCCAGGAACCCACTCCTCTGCTGGAATTAATGGATTTTGCTCCATGTAATGAGCACAAATGCGGAGAGGGAAGATGGTGTGGTGGAACCGTGGGCCTGGCTCTACATTCACCAGCCTGAGTCATGACTGACTGCAGAAACATCAAAGATTCCAAAATGGTACAATATCAGCATGAGGACAGTCACAGAGCAACTTTCTGCTGCCCTGCAGATCATCCTAGATGAGGCCCAAGGCATGCCTTCCAGACAGAAACTCCAGTCTTGTGTTTTCTTGGCATTCTTGACACATCAGCAGTCCTGATGAAGTCCAAGGAGAGTTTTCCTGAGTGGGAGCTGTGGGGCCAGACCCTCTGACAGACAACAGGACTTCCCTGATGGCTACAGATAGTGGCAGCAGAAAATGCTGCCAAGATGGTCCCTGCTGGAACCTGGGGTTAAATGACCCTGCTATACTCCCTCACTCTACAAAGGTATTTTCTTCAGTAGTTCTCCAAGCAAATAAAGATCATTAGTCTCATTTTACATCAAGGGAAGCTCAGGAACAGAATGAAAAAGTACTTGTATCTGTAGCGGAAAAAAAAATTAAATTTGGAAAACCTAGAAACCCCACCTATAGAACATATAAGAAGGGAATCAAAGCTGATAAATTTTATAGAACAACTTTGACCTGTATGGTTTTCAGAGAATGGGTAAAAGCCTTGATCACCTTGACCTGCATCACTGTTGTATAGGAGAGCGTTACTCTAATGATCCTCACCTTCTGATGTGGATGTACAGCAGAGCTCTAATCCCAACACCTTTCAAGTCTGAGCAGCACATAACCAGCGTGGAGTATGCTTAAGCCTAAACTATAGATAGCCCCCTGAGTTAAGGTAGCTTTATGCCAGAACAGTTCATTTCCACTGAGATCTGTCTCACCTGAATGATCTACTTTGCTCCTAGAGCATCGCTAAGTGGGGTGGCACCTCCTAGGCTGAGTTTCAGGTGACAAAATGCACCCTATCCAGGCCTCTAGGCAGAGATAGACATTTCTTTTCTTCAAAACAAAATATACATTAAGGCAGAACAAGCTCTCAGGATAGCCCTCTGCACCCACAGTTTGATGTGTGTACCCACAAACCCCCATGAGGGAGGTAGGATGGTCAACAAGCAGGACATGTCTCTGCTTATACTGAGGCACTGCTCAGTAGGCTGTCCAAGACATGTAATTCTAGATTATTGTATATAGCAGTGGGCAAAAGGTGATTTTTCTACAAAGCTTCTAACCCAACCAATAAGTGTATTAAATTACAGTGGTATAAATGTGGTGGGGCTCTGGTTTAGGAGCATTTGAGCAGCCAGAAGGCATTCCATGTTGACACGAAGCTAGGAAACTGCTCAGCTGTGGAGACACAGCTTCCCGTTCCTTCAAATACCTCTCTCCCAACCAGTCTGGAGCAGAGAAACCAGTGAATATCATATGCTGCAGATGGATCAGCCATGGATCCTGTACAGCTAGCTGAGTCTGGCATGGTCTGATTCCTCTTGTGTTTGCTGGCTACTTACCCAGCCAACAGCCAGACATTTGTGGGGTAAATAATTTCCAGTTGTTTCACAGAAGAGAACTGTCCAGCAGTATAAATAATAATTTCTCTCAGACAGGGGTTTCAGTGTTTGCCTGGGGCTCTGCTGCTTCCTTTTTAGGCCCCCTCCCCACCCAGCACAACTCCTCTGGAGAAAGATAGGAAGTCCCTGTTACAGGACAGTGACAGACAGCAAAACGAAGTGCCAGCTATTTTTTCTAAATTTTTGTTTTTGTCCATACAGAAGTGGACAATGTTATGAACAGCAATAGAAACAGTCGGTAAAAAATAATGGAGGAAAATTGCTTGTAAAATTGTAAGTGAAAAAGTTGCTTGGTTTGTACCACTTATAATGCATAAAACTTGAGGGACAGACTGATGCTTTGCAAAAGAGACAGTTCAGCCTGTGTGAAAATTACTGGATGTTGCTGTGGCCTTTGCTGGCTGTTGTGAGCTGAGGAGGCTCTGGGGATAGGGAAAGCTTTGCAGAGAGGATCTCAGTTTTGCTTAAATTCTGCAATTTGTTGCTCTTTCCTTTACCTTCTCCTCTAGGCAGTCCAAGGTGATGCCCTCTTCTCACTGCCTGCCCAGAGTCACACAACAGCCACCTCCTGCCAGCCAGCACAGGGATTTCTCTGCTGCTTTCCAGCTTCCTGATGCTAGTGTAGAAGGGTGGCAGAAGGAAAAGGGCCATGCAGATGATGACCCCACACTGTGCTGAGCCCCAGGTGCCATCTCTGGCCCACTGGCATCTGGTGTGGCATTGAGAAGTCAGGGCAAGCACAAAAACATATGGGGAGCCTTTGTGTCACTGCTCTGATGGTGTCACTGCTCTGCCCTGAGTCATGGCATATCATCCTGGGAGGGTCCACTGTTCATTGAGGAGCAAGCAAGATGAGATGGGAAAAGGTCTCTGCAGCTGGAGAGAGGTCCTGTCTTCCCCCAAAGCCCACATTTGAACTGAGGGGTCTTCCTCCAGCTTAGCCAGTGATACTGCAGTGTCCTGCTCATTTTCTTATTCAAAAAAGTGCCTTCCATGCAAATTGTCAATTCCTTGCCAACTACTTGTTCTGCACCACATCTTGCATATCGCCAGAATTTGGGACCAGTCCATTTTGCTGGGTCTCCACATCACACTGATGTCTTAAGTTTTAGCTTTCATATTTTCCAGATTCTGCACTGTATTAGTATATAACTCTGAACTTCACATAAAGTGTTAGCTAGTTCTCTTCACGCCGTTTAGTTAAAACAATCCTTTTCCAGCCTGAGAACCAGGGATACCCTTGCAGCTTCAGGCCCAAAAAGTGTAAACAACAGCGAAGAAACATGGAGAGAGCAAACCAGGAGGATAAGACTTCATAACCTGAAGCTGTATTTGGACAATTAACCCAAATGTGTAATGGACTAAAACTTCTAAAAGTGTAAAAACATATGACCCATGTTGCATCTTGGATGTAGCCTTGGCCAGGTTCTTGTTCTGCCCAAGGTGTATCCTTTGAAGGCCTTATAATAAATCCCTACTTTATTCCTTTAACACTGTTTAGCCTCTCTTCTAGGTAGTCTCTCACAGAATCTGATGGTCCCAGTGGCATGCCAAGCCTCAGGACCACAGCTTAGGATTCACAGATTCATAAATGTCCAGTAGGACCCAAGAACAATCCACAGGCTGTAAACACAAGCTGTGCAACGTTTCTGTTGAACTGGTAATCACAGCCTATGTAGTTTGGCTTAAGAAATGTAGTTGTGTTTAAGAAATTTCAGACCCATTGCTATTTTGTAGTTATTCTGTGTGTATCAGAAAAAGCCCAACAGATTAAAAATAATTTGAGTGTTTGACCTCCTACTGTGTTTTTCTCTCTGTCAAAGCCTTAAAAAGTGTCTGCCTGAATAACTGATGCTGCATAGTTTAAATTTCCTTATTTGCATGACTGTTTCCTTGTGTTAAATAAGCACTCTCTTAGTGCAATGGTTTTCTTGTGGTGGCAGAAGAGCTCTCTACTGCTGTTTTATATCACTCATCTCTCCATTTCTGCTAAAAAAAAAAAGGAGGTTCAGGGCAGCTGAGTGAAGAACCTGAAGGACTGGCAGCAGAACCAAACAGAACAAAGTTTCACACCAGAGTGAAACTTGGGTTGCCTTGGAGCAGCTCTTCTAGCATTGTACAAGAGCAGGCAGGGCACCTTCAGCTCCCAGGGAGCCTTGGAGATCTTCCACCTGGTTTACAACAGAGGCTTCCAGTAGCCACCCCAGGTAAGAGGAAGCCAAAGTGGTTTTCTAGTGCCACCTTTTTTCCTAGTCAGTCCAGCTTGATAAAACCAATAGACATATGGCCCCATAATCTTAAAAGATCTTTTAAAAAAGTTTTGGTGTCAAAGAAACCTCCTGTGATAAATAATGTAAGCCATAAAGTAGAAAAATTGAGGCATTTATAAAGCTATAGACAGGAGCAAGTAGTTCTGCTGGAGCTCTCCTGGACACTAAGTATTTCTCCTTGGATATGTGTACAGTGATTTTAAGCAGATTGTATCTTCAACTCTACAGCCTCTGACATATAGTTATTACAGTTGATGCTGCATGCAGTTAAAGCAAAATGTGACTTGTCTACTATACCATGCAAAGGTGAACAGCTCTGTAAGAAAAGATTCAAGCAGCGTAATCCATTAGAGTCCATTTACAAACTAACAGATATTTTACAGACATTCAACAGACGTTCAATCAAATCATAATCTCAGAAACCTGCCAACAATAAAACCCATAAATTAAAATCAAGTTATATAAGCATGACTTGATGAACCTGATATAATCTGATGGCATGAGATGCATATCCTACATTAAGTAACAAATTCCCCTTCTTTTCTCTTATCCGTTAATAGTGGGGCACAAAATGAGTAGCAAATGTTTTATAGCCAGCAAACCTGAACCTGAAACAAGGACATTATTTTATGGAGGATTATTTGTCATTAATTTCACCTTTTTATTAACAAATTGATGGCTGAATACACTTCCCATTAAAGGCAAGACAATTCTTCCTTTTAAAAGGCAGCTTACAGTGTGTGGCCTGTGGTGAGACCCAAGCAAAATGAACTTTGCTTCTGTGCTCTATGCTCCTCATAAGCAGTAAAGGGCTGTGTCTTGTGGCCATCCTCAGATTTTTCTTCTCTGCTACAACTGCAGACTCTGGCTGGGTCTTACTCAAGGAAGAACTGATAAGCTGCAAATTCCCTCCTGAACTCCCTCATGACTGCCTGCAGGAGAGAGAGTATCTTGCAGGAATTTGGTATCTTGTAGGAATTGGGTATCTTGCAGGAATTTGGTATCTTACCTTCATGACCAGGAATTATGCTTTAATAGCATCACTGGTCATAGCATGGAAGGTGAAGCATACTGAAGACAAGGCATGAGTTGGTGTTTCTTAACATGTTCAGGAGAGAAATTCCAGCTTTTGTGGAACATGAGGGTGACCAGGAATCTGGGGGCAATCACTTAGTGAAGGAGCTGCCTAAAATTGCATGTAAAGGGCGATCTTGGGAGCATGTATTTATTACCTTGATTTTATGGCTCATACACCTCCTCTGTCCATCTGCAGAAAAGGTCTGAGGGCTGTTCTTCCAGCTCTTTGCTTGGAATAGCAAATGCACCCTGATCCTGGAAAAGGAACAAATGCCCCATTTCACACCCTCTGCTGTCCCATCCACTCCATGCTTCAGCCTGGAACAGCTTCACAAATGCAACCAGGTAGCTGAGCAGACCTAATGAAGCTTAATTGCCACATGTTTATTACATTTTCAGAGTGAAGAACACTGCAGTCTGAATGTCTAAATTAATCCTGTGTTACCAGGCCAGCTACTATGACATTTCTAATAATGCAAACATAACAAATAATTTGATTTATTTTTATCAGAAAAGAAAACCAAGAAAGGGATGTCAAAGTCTTGACCTGAACATCTTCAGAGATGAGGTTTTCTCTAAACTAAGGGACCTGAAAGCACCTGCAAGCTGCAGGGATCAGGCTGACTCACTGGGGACATTGGGAACAGCTGGGAAGGACCTGGGCAAATGCAGCCTGCAGCTTCCCCGACCTTACCTAAGCTCTGGCTCACAATGCTTCACAGCTCGAGCCCTACAGCTTTTGTGGAACACTGAAAAACTGGGTGCTGAAATCCCATTGAAAGTAGATGCTGCATCCCTGTAGGTCTTAAATCCATCTGAAATGTTTGTGGTTGTGATGGTGAAGCTGTTGAAATGTGTCCTGCATTAGGGTGATGTGGTTCTTCCTGACTCTTAAAGATTACACCTAAAAATATAGCCCTTAAGGATATTTTTAGAGGAACTCAGCTAGGAAAAAGACAAGCTCCTGAGAACAATAAGAAGAAACAGTTTGAAAAGTAGATGAGAAGCACAATTCAATTTTATCTTTATTTGAAATTAGAATGCCTCATTTTAAGTAAAAGAATTTCATTCATGTGCATTTTTTCCTTGTTTTAAATGGAAAAGGATTTGTGACCGACATAGCCTCTGTTCTGTTCAAGTGATGAAAAGACAGCCCTATTTATATACTTACAATATTATCTAAGTAAAGAAGTCTCAGCTGGTGCAGAGGCTTTTTTTTGTTGCCATTGTGGTTATTTTCATTGGCCTAGCTTTGACTCAGCATTACAGGAAAGGCAGTGGGTGCTGGCACAGAGGATCCTTGCCCTGTGCCATGGGAGAAGTTGGGAACTCCCACATCTGGGGCTGAGCTGGGGACCCCCTGGCAGGGGCAGAGTCTTCTGCCTTACAGAGATAAATGAGCTAAAAGCTTTCCAAGCATTGTCTATGTGTGAAAGAAAGAATAACTTTCTCCAGATATGTTTTGCTAAGGTGCTGCTTCTCTTTTGAACGAGAAGCCTCTTCAAAGGGATTGGCTTTTTCATATCAATGCCGTAGCGAAACAATACTCAATTCTTGGTACTGAATGTCTTCAATTACCACAATACCTTGCAGGATATGACACTAGAAAGGTTATGCATAGAGAGGATAATTTTGGTTCATAGCCTCTAAATGTTCCCAGCCGCAATAGTGTGGTGAAAGAAGATGTCTTCCAAGAAGTTCACATTACTGGCTGGAGTAAAATAAAATAGCTATATTGTTTCAGCCAGCAATTTCTTCCCATTGTCTTCTCTTTAAAAACCGAGCATACTCAAAGGCGAAGGGATGTGTTTCACTACAATTTGAGAACTGTACTGTAACCAAATATTATCTTCATTTTGCTCCTTGTTTCATGTTACTTTTTGGTCCTTGAGTTCTCCAAAGTTCATCACTGCCTGTGACATTACTGTGACTTGCTAACTTTCTCATTATTTCCCCAATCAATAGGAGAACAATATATGGTGTTATTCTGTATTTCAGTTACCTGTCACTCAGTGTTTTATCTCCATTGATACTCCAGGTACTGCTCACAGAAACCAAAGTAGGCTGTCTTGTCTTCCGCTAATCTTGAATGCCTTTTGTTCAAGAGGTGTTTTGTATTCATCAGTCAACTAAGGACTCATCCTGAAGAAGCCCTCAGTCAGCACATAGATCTCAGTGAAAAAGGGATATGCAGCTCGTGAAATATTCATAGCAAAAGGTACCTCAATCATTTTCACCTTTTGACCCTTTGAGGCTAAAAGGATTATCAGCAGTAAGTGGCAAATCTTCTGGATAGGAAATTTTCATTGGTGAAATACCTTGCCATTCCTTTTAGCCACTTTTTGTGTTGAGCCTATTCAGAAGGTACATTTATCTACCCACTCTATCTGCCACTACAATTGTGTCAAACTCAAAACACTTTTAATAAAAGTCCAAAGTTAAAATGATAGTGATCAAAACCGGGAAATAACCAAGACTTTTTTGAGAAATGGAAAAGTGGATGTTGCCTGCTTCCTGCACTTCGCTGGGGGCAATGAAGAGCCCTTTTAGAATAGCTGTAATAAATACAGCATAGTATTATTCATACCCAGAAGTGCCATTTGGGGAATCAAGTGACAAGTCATCTCAATTTGTGAAGTTAAAGTCTAGCACAATAAGTGAGATTTTCTGATACTCCAGTCTGCTGAAGGAGAAAGATGAAAGCTGCTGGTGGGCAATTAACTTGTTCAGGGATCTCCATAGCTAAGAACAAGGCTGCAAAATCTGCAGCAATGGCTTTAGGAATGGTTGCAAATAGAAACAGTCTTCTGAATTTGGATATCTATTCTCCATATCTAAAAAATTAAATTTTACCTACCTAAGTAAATAAAATCATCTCTGCTTTGATGCTAATCCATACAGTCCTATCCACAGTCTGAATCCTCTAAGTAACAGGATCTATCCTTTCTAAAAAGCAGATTAGCAGCATCAGAGACGTGCTCCAAGGCAATGAAAATAAGTGGCAAAATATGATGTTCACCTGGGCAGAAACAAGGACAAGTTTGGGGAATCCTGAATTCATACCCCGAGGTCTACTGGGAAAAGGAAAAGTTTCTTGGTGGGGCAATCCCCTGAGAAGCATCAGCATAAACACCCTGATACTGGGGCTGTTGGGGTGCATGGCTTGTCCCATGCAGCCCACAGTGACTCTGTCATTTTAGGTGACTCTGGTGTCATTGTCACCAGGCCACCTGCCAGCAGTGTGGGTCGTGCCCTCCACTGGCACGGATTAGCACATGGCTTCATAATCATCCCAGTGCAGAAACAGCTCTTCTGGTGGTATTTCATCAATGAAGATGAACAGTCAAACAAACATCCACTGCTTAACAAGCAAACACCAGTGGCCAGGAGATAACATACCCTGAATCATGAAATGCAGTTAAGATCCTCAAGGATAAGTCAGTGCTGTGCTCTCAGGCCAGAGAAAGCACAGCAAAGTTATCCAAGACTGCAGAGATTACCTGTGACAAGCCACCTGGTCTGTACCTCAGTTTCCTGAACTGCAAATCTGAGTCAGCATCAACACCTTTTTAAAAATACTAACAAACTCTCTTTTCTGTAGGAGAATTTGGCTTTCTGTGTTCTGCAGCACTGTTTTGCCTCCTCCTAATGAATCCACGTGTGAAGTATATACCACCAGTAAACAGAGATTCCTATTGCATCAAATTTTACATAGAAATGTCCTTGGTTTTGATATCACCTTTGCATATGGTTCTTGCCATAGCTTGGAAATTACTTTGGAATTGCTTGTAGTGTGCCCTTTGTGCTTGACTGTCCTCTGTCTTCTGTCCTTTCTTCCTAGAAAAATTTTTGGTTATGCATTCACATGAGAAAGACTCATTGAAAAAATAAGGGAAAGCAAAGTGTACATAACAGGCCAAAGTCCTTGTGTCCTCTTCTCCTAAATATTTTCTTTTCTTCAGGAAATGAACAGCATGTTTCAGTCCAATATAATTCTTGGAGTGCATGAAAAAGTATGCTTGGTGGAAATAAATGGTAAAATGTTTTTCTCTTTGATTTCTGTTAGAAGTATTCTTTCAATAGGCATATTGGATAGCAGATTGACAGAATACTCCTCTTGGTTGGAGGTATCCTTCTGGATGACAAAAGCATGCTTCCCTTCAGTGGTAAATCATATGGATGCAGCAACTATAAAGATTCCTGTTTCTCTTGGAGTCACATGTTGCGATTGGTAAAGTTATTGTCTTCCCTGTGGAAAAGCACAGGCCTATAGCTTTAAAATGAATGAGCAGATTTCCGGAGTTATTTCAACACTGCTGCTATAGGGGAGAAATGAATGTGTTTCTCAAAAAACTCCCCAGCAGGTTCAACACTTAACTGTCTTTGATATGTCAATGTTTCCAGAAATCTGTCAGTTGGCAGCTGGAGTTGGAATATAAATGCTTATCTGGACTCCTGGAGGAAGAAATGTGGTCTAGGAGATGCCAGGAGTCCAGCAGTTTTCCCAGACCCCTCTGGGACTGGTTGAGTGAGTTACACTGGAAATCAGAGCATGCTTTTGTGTGACCACTGGGTTTGAGCACATTTAAGCAGAAAGAAAGAGCTCTCTGAGGTCTGGATCATGCAGTAGAGTACATGGCTTCAGGACATTCATCCCTGATGTGCTCTCTCTGTAAGTTTCCTGGCATTCTGTAAGGGACTGGCACACTGAAAGGGAAAGCTCTACCCTGCACTGCTGGAGCAAAGGGACATGGAGCACCCATCTCCTTTAAGAACTGTAAAAGTCCCACTTTCTGTGCCTGCTGAACTCTTCTTAGCTTGTGCCAGAAATCATGGGATAACTGATTACACTCCTGGGAGAGCTATATCCATAATACACATGCAGAAGCCTGATATTCCCCAAACTCTGAATTTTTCCCCATAATGGATCCAAGGCCTAGGATCTGTGTAAAATGTCACACAAAGCTGGAAAAGAAGCTTCTGCAATAGCAAATCTACCCGTGTTTCTCTCTCAGAGGCCTCAAATTATTCAATGAGCAATTATGGAGCCAATAAAAATATAGACAGGGAGGCACACCCTACCATTAACTTCAAAAGAAAATTAACAAATGAGCGTGCTCCAAGGGGAACTCCATGGCTCAGGGAGAGGTGGAGCAACACAGAGCCTTTCACCTCAAGATCCTGGATCCAAATCCCATTGAGCTCACAGTCTATCTCCAGGCCATCACCAAATGAGTCCTTCACCTCAGCCCAGCTTCAGGTGTGCAGATCTGCTTCTTCCTAATACTTGGGAAAATAAGCAGTGTTGAAGCGTGTGTCTGATCCTATTGGTTTCACTGATGCAAGACTCATACTCGTTATGTGTCTGTAGAGCTGGCTCTTTAGTATATACAGCTCTTGTCTGATCAAAAAATAATTATAATTTAACCATTAAAACCAGAAGTAGGAATTAACACAAACAAAACCAGTCATCAGAGCTGCTGATTGTAGGCAAAGAAGGTGTAAAGGATGGTATCAACAACTCACTGTTGCCCCATAAAAAAGAAACATCCTTGGAAACTCAGCACAACTGTCACCATTTTAAAGCTCAAACTGAACAGATACCAGCACATGCAAAGAGACTTTCCATAAAACTTTAATTAATGTAACCCAATATGAAAAGCAAAGCAACACTTTGCTGTCAGGCATCCCTCAGTATCAAAGAGCAGCATTAGCTAGAAATGAATCACAGTGACCCTCTGCAAATAGGCTGAATGTTTTCATTTCACATGCTGAACCAATTGAGTCATGAGGAAGCAGCAGCAAGATTTTAATTCCATATAGTACATCCCCACCTCTGAATTTATTTACCAAGTATAACATTTATTTAATGTAATTTAGTTCTAAATATTTAAAAGCTCACTTTGTTTAATATGTTTTCAAGTACAAGATGTTAAGTAATTATGGATGATGTGGTGGTCTTTTATTAGGTAGTTAATGACCATCTGGGAATTCAAGCCCCAAGGCAATGCCAAGGGCTTCTGAGTATTAGCTGGCCATTAACATAGTGGTAATGGACTAGCACACTCTACATGATTATGACTATTAACTAAGCATAAAAAAGTAACATTCAAATTAAAATAGGAAATTCAGGTTTAAGGCTTCTCTAGCATCCTTAATTTAATCAGATCATAGTGACCCATATGGCTGAGTCTTGTGCTGAACTGGATCATACGGCAGGGATTCAAGCTGGCATCTCCTCTGGCCACAGCAGAGCTGTGTAGTCAGGTCACCAATGCTCCCAGGTGCCACTGTCCCCTTGTCACAGTCACAGCCTAGGGACCTGCTCATGCTGGGACAGCTGCCATCCCAGTCCCCTCCATCATCTGGGTGTCTGTGAAACAGGAGTGTGGGAGGATGCTGCCCTTCCCTGAATGAATGGAGCCAAGAGGGATGCCCCAACCTCCTGCCCACCCCTGGGCTTGGAGGCTGCTTGCTGGATCAGCTGGCATCTTGGAGACTGGCATTACCCCAGAGCAATGGCAAAACTGGCTCAAGGCTAGGATTGTATTTCCCTACTGCACACTTCGCAGCCATTGCATTTTTCTGGTGCTTTCTTTTCTCTTTTAATTAGGTGATGAAAGACAAAGATATTCATTGTGAACAAATCTTAGATAAAAAGGCTTAGTGCCGTTTAATATGCCCAGGCAGTGATGCGGCTCATAAGCAATACTTGGGAGAGGAGGTAAGAGCAGATACTGATTTCATTTTGCTGCTGGCTCAGTGCTGCTCTTCTCTTAGGCAGGTATCAACACTGCTTTCACAGAAGTTAGAGGCAGAAAAGATCTATTAGATTATACTGTTCTCTTGACACGATAATGTGCTCTGTATAGACTTGTATTGAGTTTGTTTTGCCATTGCTTGTCATAAAGTCTCTGCAGGCTTGAATTGCCATCATTTTGCCATCAGAATGACATCTTAATATGGTCTCTGCTCCACAGAGTTGCCATGACATTATCATGAGATCATTAGACTATGCTAAGTCACATAGAAGAGAGAAAAACATGATGTTATAGGGATTTGAAAATTTGATTTCTATTTCTTCATTGCACTACAGGTCTTTGGTCAGGGAAAATACTTCAGTGGAAACCTAATGGGCTGTGATAATCTGTGAAAATGCTCTTTATTGTTGTCACAAAATGTTGAAATGTTTTTGTTAAAACAAAAATGTCCTTTTTATTAAAAAAAGGACTCTGTGATAACAATAAAGTGAAAAATGTGCATTTTGCTCTGGGACAGGGATCTGATTAAAGTTGGGTGTAAACAGGCTGAAATAAAACATTAAAACAACAAAAAAAAAAGTCAGTGCACAGAGAAGAAATCGCAGTACATGAGGGTTTAGCTATAAGATTTTCTATCTTTTTTTTTCTTTTTCTTTTAATGTAAAAGAAAATATTTGGAGATTTACTTCCCATTTATTTGTAGCACAGTGCATTCCCAAAAGACGCTGAGGAATCTGAGCTCTTAACAAGCCCTATACTTTTGAGGTAAGAGTTTCTCCAGTGATGAATGCAGCCATCTCTGGGCTGAAATACAACAGCTTAATAGGACATAGCAATGCTACATGAAGCTGAGAGCCAAAGGAAAACAAAATATGCTCAAGGTGTGTTCAGTTAATGCAAAATATTTGTACTGCTATGTCCCTGGAATACACATGATCTCAAATCCAGGAAAAAATTAAAAGGTTAAAAAAGTTACAACCAAAGAAATAACAGGACAGTGCCAAGTGAAAGGTCATAAGACAAATGAAAAACACATCAAATGGCTCACCCCCTCTGATATGCTCTAATAGCAAAATGACCCCCATCAAAATGTTCACCATAAGTGCAGGATCAGAAGCTCTTCAAAGATTGCATGAAAATGTGGGCTTCCTAAATTAATCAAGTTTTATAGCTTGCTTGGAAATTTTGGTCAGGACTTCTAAATAATAATGCATCATCTCAACTAATACAATTTCCCCTTGAAAGTACACCTCCTTTTCCAGTAATAGGAAGTGTGCTTATTGCTGCCACCACCCCAATTTTATGGCACCCTATGTGCTCCTGTGTAGTGCCCAATACTAGGAATGGTCTTGGCTTAAATTTTGTGTTCATTTGCCTTAATGATTTCACTCCACTGTGCAAAGGGGAAAGAGAAAATAAAGGTTTAATGTGAAATCTGAAAGCAAAGGGACTGCACTTTCTAACACTGTGTGCTATGCTCATCCAGAGCAATTATTATTGCTCATTACATTTCCATGCAGAAATCATTACATTTTATATCACAATATGCATTTTTTTATAAGTAAGCTTTAAACAAATTAGAATACTTAATATGCTTTTTGAACTTTTGCCAGACGTGTGCTCCCAAGCCAGTTCCTTCTATTTACATTGTAGCATTTATCCATTTCCAAATATGAGAAGATTTATCTATCAGATTCTGTGCAAATTCAGTACACAGATAATTTGTAAAAAGCTTTCTTTTTCAAAATGTTCTGTGGTTTTTCTAATCTCATCTCTTTTCTAATTTCCTAATCATATAACCTTGAAGTCTAAAGACACAGCCTGTGATAATCTGTGTAAACTGTCTTTATTGTTATCACAGACATTTATTAAAAAAAAAAAAACAACACACACACACACACATACGCATTCAAAGCTGCCTTTTAAGTAATACTTTAGTCAAAGTTCAATCAGATCCACATTACTGCTACTCATCAGATAGAAAGTGTTTGCGAGCAGGAGGGGGATATTGACTTTAAAAATTCACTGGCGAGGCGTACAGAGCCTGCAGGAATGTCAAAACTCCAACCTGCATTTTGATGTTTTTGCCTCAGGTTAGTCTTGACTGACATGCTTGGAGCACTCTTGTTTGTGCTCCGGCATCCATTAACTGTCCTTGACTCAATGTTACACGGGCCTTTACGGTCAGCTCGGTGCCTAATGGTTACGGCAGATTAGGTGCCACGAGGTGTAAGGAAAGCATACGCCTCACTTTAAGGGATCACATTGGCCGGTCCCTGCTTCATTAGGGGGTATTGTTTGATCCTAAATTAATGAGAGCCTGTTAATTATTATTCTGATAACTCTGCTTCACATGGGAGCGTGTCAGGCAAAGCGGTGCTGTAAAGAAACAGAGTTTTGCAAAAGAAAACAAAATGTCAAGGTTGAGGTGTCTTTGAGTGGGCTTGGTTTACACGTAAGGCATTTCACTCAAGTGCAGATGTGGCTAGATGTGGGGAAAAGAAAGTCTCAGCTGTACTTTTTTCAACATTAAATTACTGCCTTGCAAAAACAGCTCAGAGAAGGCTTATCAGTCCAGCATATAGATAGATGTATACATCCATAATCCCCTGCGACATGCATTGCTGACTTTCCTTCTCTCTGACTTTGTCCTTCCCTGGTTTCCACAAAGTTTTTGAAAAATGATCCAATACCCACTTGCATTTGGGTTCATGGAAAGTCTCTCTTTCAAAATAGGGTAAAATGGGTGCTAAAGCAGTGTTAACATTAACAATAATTTTAATTATTCTGATGTCACTCACGTTAATATATATAGAGAGAGATCTCTACAGTAAGTGCTGACAGGTACAAATGTGCCCATAGAAATGTTTTTCTTTAACATCAAGCTTAGATAAGCTTCTGAGGTGCCTATATTCATTTACTGGGAAGTACTGAGATTAGACAGATGTCTCAATTTAAAAAGGGAGAAAAAAAATCTCATGTAGATGTGACACTCGTTCACCTGTGTTTTTCTGCCAGTCTATATAATGCTATCAGAACATAACCAGAGTTTTGATTTATACACCTTATTTGACATTGACTGGCAGCTCTACAGAGAACACATGCAAAGAGGTGGTAATTTAAAAACATGGAGATCTTATTAGACCAAATGGAAAGAAAAAAAAAGATCATTTCATTTTACTTCTTTTGAAATCAAATGGGGGGACAAGCCACCAAAACTGAACATCTCCGCACCGAGGCGCTGGGAGTGCGAACCTGGATGGAGCCCAGGATGTGCAGATGGCCCCTGCCCTTGGAAAAGGAACACCAAGTGCCCTAAATTCTAGCATTGGAGAGGCTTGACATTTTAATCTGTCTTAACAGTTGAGCGCAATCTAGGTTATTAAATTGACCTCTTCCACTTACCTGAGATGTTTCACCAGAGGGAGAGAGAGGTGCTCCTTCCTCACTGCTCTGTGGCTTCGTGCTACTCGGTTGCTGCTCGCAGAAGGAAATGCAGAAAGTGCCTTTTCAGCTCTCCAGGTCATCCATAACTATGAAGTCGTGCCTAAATTCAGCATCTTTCAGTTTGAAAATCTTTGTCTGGGCTCAGCAAATTCTTCAAATTTGAAAAGCTCTAAGCAAAAAGGGTTCTAAAATGAGCATCATTTTTTTCTGGTAGTGTCAAAGTTGACTCCAGCCAGACAGTGTTACTGGCAAAAGCTTGGGGCTTGTGATATGGTATGTGTCCACATAACTTGCAAGGATTTTGGTTAGGAAATGTCAGGAGGTCACATGGCTGGCTCCTTTTCTTCACTAGGCCATAAATTTAGTTATCTTGAAACAATGTTTTTCTTTCAACGAATAAAAAATTAAGAAGGAATTGGAATGCTTTAAACACAAGGGTAGTGAGAAATGCTTGTAGATTTTTCTCACTTTTTTATGTCTTGCATTGCTGAAGCCACTTGAAATGTCTGCTGTTTATTTTCCTTTGGAGGAATTTCTACTGTTAGTGAATAATTCTCAGCTGACAAGTCTTGCAGACCAGAAGCTTTCTTCCCAGCTGCAGAATGAAGCCACAAGAAAAAGCAGCTTCGTTCAGCTTTCCCACAGTGTAAAGCCTCTCTGCCTCAGCCCTGACCTAGTGGGTGGTCAGCTTGGTCTGTGTGGAGTTTCCAGGTTTTGGAAACACTACTGTCAGCAGCCAAGGTAGGCTCCCAGTTGGTGTTAATTTTCCTTGAAATTTCCAAAAGTAAAAACTTCAAAATAAAACCAGTTGAAATAGACAAAGCAATCACTCCTTAGCATGACAGTGAACTCAACATGTTTGGGGCATTGCTGAAAAGAGTACTTCAGCAGAGGCAAAGCCAGGTTGCTCCGTGGTCCCACCATCCCACAAGGGAGTACAGAGATGGTTTACACTTTCTGCCAGGCACAGGAGCTGGAGTGGGAGCTGCAGGACGAGGAGCAAGCTCTGCTTTGGCCACTGTCCTGCAAACCTCTTCTTCCTTCTGCTTTCAGGTGCCACAAAAAGCACATGGATGCATCAGGAACAGCTCCATCAGGGTACCTCAGGCCTGCTGGACCAGATCTGGGGCTTCTTTTTGCAAGTCTTGGAACTGGAGGCAAGTGAGTATGACTATAGGCCATCACCACGTGCCAGAGCTTCTCAGTGCTGCAGGTGGACTGGTGCTAACATGTGTGACTGCAATCCCACAGAAATATGGGGAAAAAAGGTGTATTCCTGATCTATCCTGAAGACAATGTGCTTAACAAGCTGTGTTCCTACTTGAAAAAGGTGTCTGTACTTTCTGGAGAAGCTCCATTTCCTAATGACTACCATCTTCTTCATGCTACAATGGAAGGTAAAACGAAGTTTCTGGGAACTTCCTTTGGATGAAGGTTTTTCTAAATGGATAAAATTATTTATGAGTATTCATACAAGGGCAAGAGGTGTGTCATGAGGTTTTGCATGGTCTTGCTTCATATATCTTGCAATGTGTGCATGCTTCTTTTGGCCCTCAATCATTGCACAAAAGAAATTTCGAGGTGACTTTGAGCCTTCCATCTTTTCCAGAGGGTACCACAATAAGAGAACTCAGAACTGAGAAACCTTGATGTATGCATGTACAAATTTCTGAATTGCAAAGTGCTTCACCTTTTTACAGCAGATGAAGACAAATCCTGCATGCGCTCTGTTGCTTCATGGCACTCTGTGGAAATCACATGCGTGCTGGAAGCATCCATGTCCAGAGGGTCACCTGCACAGAGTAAACATGTTATAAATGAAATTTTCAGTCCTGTCTGGGGGCAGCTTTCATTGCTGTGATGGAGGCAAGACCAGGGCAAGGTACATGGCTCCCACTTGGCTGAGGGAAGGCGTGCAGGCTGGGTGTGGCTGCTGGTCCTTGACATTTGATATGCTACAGTAGAGTGACAGGAATTGAGATCTCTGGAGCTTTGCAGGCATTCATCACAGTCCAGTTTGTTTTGCTATGAAGTTTCCTGCAGTTTTCAGCTGTGTTGGAGCTGCTGTGATTGCCAGATAAGTGTGTTGGCTGTGGGTGCGGCTGAGCCAGAGGAGGGTGCCGTTTCGGAGGTTTTGCTTTGGGATATTTATAGCTGGAGGAATAAGCACGTGCATGAGAGAGTTTTCCAGATGAAACACGTGATTTCAGCACACTGTGGTGCTCACCTCGGTGTGAGATTAGCTGCTCATAGCGGATATGAATAAAAAACAAAAGATAACTTGATTTGGCCAGCACTAATGCTGACCAGGAGTGCAGAGCAGCTCCCGCCAACAAACCACCCACCCATTAGTCCCCAGTGTCACTACTCATGTGCAGTGCCCAGAAATGAGAAAGTGATGTGTGGTTTTGATGGTGTTATTTGACTCTGTCCTTTAATGTGCAAACCTTGCTTTCACCTCTTCACAGTGACATTTTCCACAGGGGGGATGCTGGTGAGTTGACATTAGCTTATAAAGTAGTGTCCATGCCTGTTCCCAGAATAAAGATGAGAACTGACTTTGTCAAAGTTGGAAAAGCACTGAACAGAAATCTTATATTTCTTGGCCAGATGTTTGTCATGAAACTGAGAAGGTGCCTACTTCTAGAAGGGGACTGAGGGGCTGAGTCTTGAAGTAAAGAAAGATATTAAACTGCAGAGGTGGCACTAGAGTTCAGACAAACATCAGCTTCATACTTTTATTAACAGTGAGCAGGAGTTTCAGAGCATTTTCCTGGAGCAGTGACCTCTCAGTGCACTGCCATGAGCTGCTTTTAAAACTCCTGCCTTGCTGGTATCTAAACCCTTCATTTGATCTGGCCCAACCGTGTCTGCAGCAGCCTGGAAACTTAGTGCATGAGCAATGTTTGTCAGGGCTTCATTAAGGTGTTAATGTAGGCAGAGGGAAAAGTGTCCACCACATAGCTGTCTGTGAGCTGTTGAAAAAATAAACACATCAGCATTTTTATTGCTGTTATTCTACATGGATTCTTCTAACTTAACCCTGCAAACACTTAACTGGTGTCAGAAGAACTTTAAAACGTGCTACTTATGTCCTCCATCTACTGAAATCTGGACAGTCTGAAATCACCCATGCTCCCAATTAAAGCTAAATACAAGTCCATTTTTCAAAGGATGGCTTAAGTTAATCCTCATACATACAGATGAAAGCTAAACTTCTGTAAGAAAACTTTGACAAAGGGGAAGGGCAATTGCTGCATGAAATATAGACACAGGAGAGATCACAGATGATAAAAGCAGTGCAGTTTAGCAAATTAACACTCATAAATTTTAAAGGTATATTTATATAAGGAAAATTAACTGTCCAAAGATAACTGTTTAGGAAAAAAAAGGTCTTCACTTGGGGGATCTTCCTGTGTAGTTGCTTTTTGAAGCCATTGTACCCTGGCCTTCTACAATATCACTTGGGAATAAGCTGTAAAATTTAATAGAGCAGCACATGTAAAAGTAATTTCTTTTGATTCTGCTGCCTCCTCATTTCATCAGGTTGTCTTAGTTCTTATGTTCTAGAAAATAACAAATAATCATAATTATCCTCTAGTCACCTTCTCTGCATTTTTTAGGATTTTCTAAACCTACTTATTTTTCAAGACATAGAGTCTGCATTATTTTCTCTTTTCTCTGGTTGTATTTTCTCATGCTTCTCTGTTCCTACACTTGTGCAATTGATATTTTTTTATTGTTATATTTCAGAGAAGGAGGGGGAGTGAGAAAAGCTGCTCTCAGCACAGGATGCTGCTGGTATTCATCTCATTTCTATTTTTCAATGATTTTTTAAATTCATGTTTTCTGTCTGACTGTCACTGAGGTTTTTCAAAGAAGCTCTGACAGGTTTGTGTCCATGACTTCCCTTTAAAGAATTCATAACTCTGGATATATATTTAAACTCAGTTATTTATCTCATTCTGTATTACATTTACTACAAATCCTAGCAGTATTATAGGATACTCATTGTAGTTATTTGTTTCTAAAATACCTTATATCATGCCATCAGCTTGAAACAGATCCACAGCCTCATTCTTTCAGAAGAAAAAATCTCCATTCACAGTTTTTTCCTGAAAACAAGCATGGATCAGACTATGCAGAAAGTTGATTCATATAGACATGTGTTTATTACTTTTTTCTCATTCTGTTTGCCTGGGAGTGGCTGCAGGTTGATTGAACTACTTGCAAAATTGCATGGGAGTTGCTGAATCTGACTAAATCCTTGCAGTGCTTCTGTTTGTTGTTTTTTGGGGTTTGTTTTTAATTTAGAAATAGATGTAGGCTACAGGAACATTTCCGTTCCCTTTCCCTTTGGCATTTCTTTCCACACAGAGAGATGCTCCTTATGAAGGTATTCTTCCAAAACCAGTAGCTTTTATTTTGAATCACAGACACCATGGATTTCTCCAGTTCCCCTTTTTGGCTTTTTCTGCCGCTGTCCCTGACACAGACTGTGAAACTATTTTAATGTTGTACATATTTGTCTTTCTGGGAATTTATAAATATAGGCAGTTTGTAGAGACTGTAAAGGTATGCAGTAGATTTGGGGATTGCATCTTCAACTTCTTCAGATGCTGTGAGTTTCCTTAACCTGTCAGATATTTATCTTGGATTATGCTGTCAGTGACTTAAGTCTGATCTCAGTTTTCTCATTTCCAAAATGTGCAAAGAAAGTATAAAGCCAAAATTCAGTTCCTGTATGTTCAAAAAATATATATATATGTTGCTATAATTATAAATGTATTGAACATATGTATTGCTGAATATACTGACAGTATAGTGGTTGAATTATACAAAAAGTTATGCAAACATTAATATATGTATGTACATGTAGAATCTGTCATCAGCTCTTCTCCTGCATTCATCCAAATTCTTTCAGGGGCATCCATCCAATTATGCCAATACTTTCCCATACATTTCCTATTTTTTATCTCAGAACTTTTTTCTCTCATGGGTAAAATAAAAAGCCATCTCTCCATTATTCTTCCACCCTACACAGGTACTTTTCTTCTGTTCCTGTGTGTCACAGGCACTTTTAAAAGGCTGAAAAACAGATTTCTACTGGACCCAATGTGGTAAACATATTCTGAGTTTCCTCATCAAAAAACATCCTGGGAAAAGATCCTTACTTATTTGTTCTTGTGATATCTTTCGTTTGTAATTGGGTAACACATTCATTCATAGGACAGTAAACTGGAATAAAGCCTACATTCTAATATGTTCCAAGTCTGGAACAAATAAATATACAACATCTCCCCCCACACACACTTCTGCTAGTTAGCGTGTGGTAATTAACAGTTGCTAAAATGACTAAAATTTCCAATGTGGACATGCTCCGTGAGAAACCCTCAGTGTGATTACACAGTGAGCCTTCTGTCAGAAGATAATAGGTATTTTTAGCAACCCCCGTCTCACTTTTGTATGAGTTTTGTCATATCCCAATCCAAAAAAAAACCATAATCAACTTTGGATTCTGGCAATCCTGGTTTTTAATCAGTCAGAACATCAGCATTTTCACATTCCAGAGGATATTCACTTTGTTGTTTTCATCTCCATTTTACCAAGAGACGCTGAAATTAAATCATTCCAGATCCCTGTGATGAAAAGGGTCTGGAAAGGGGTCGATGGGCAGCAGAGGGAGACCAGCTGCTGGAATGCTGGGGGAAGCTGTTTGGAGCAGCCATTTCCCTGTTACCTTGTGTTGCTTGTGTAGGTTGTGGGAGGGAGAACACTTCACTGGGGACAGGAGAGAGGATCCTTTGGTGATTTTACTCTTTTTGCATAGGTGGAAATAACTACCAAAATGCACAGGAGCAGAAGTGCATGTTCAGATCTATGAGATAAAAGTCACATGGCACTGGTCTGAGGCATGTCCATCAAATTATTCAGGAGTTTAGAAGACATCAAGAGAAATTTCTCCTTCATTTTGGGTAGCATCATACAACCAACAAAAGGGATACAGATGTTTTCTACAGAGGACAGTAGAGTGACAAGTAAGAAAGTGCAGGAGATTTGTGATCAGAAACTTGTTTGCTTTTATTTGATTGCCTTTAACTGAACCTGGAAAGCTTTGATGGACAAACTGGCCTGACAAGGCACAGAGGCATTTCAGGGCCTGCCCTGGCAGCCAAAGGACAGCACAGCATTGTTGGGAATGACAGCAGGGAAACATGGAGAGGTGCTGTAAAAGTGAGTGTTAAATAGATTTTTGACCAGCGAGCCTGCCCTAGCAGGCAGCTTTGGAGGCTCCATCCCAGCCTGAATGGGAGCTGCTGCTCCAGGACGGCAGTGGAATGAGACTGGCAATTATCACTGGCACTTTTACAAGTGAGGAGCTTATGGGGCTCATGTGATACCAAGTGCTTGTTGTGAACTGAGCAGTTGTTCTGGAAGCCTTGGCTTTGTTTTCGCTTAGTCCTGAGAACAAAAAAGAAATGTTGCAAGGAAAGTGCAGAATGAATCCAAAAAGAACAATGGAATTGCGCTTGATTTGTTTAATTCTGAAATCAAGGTCACTTAGAAGTACTACAGCTTTTATTTGTTTTATTGGGGTTTTTTCTTAAGGATTTTTTTTTTTTTGGCAACATCTTTCTTTTCATTTGACGGTTCTGTCATCCCAGAACTGTATAGGTTACTGATCCTGCCTGTATTCAAAGCTGTTATTAAGTGGAGTCTTTTAGATTTTAGAGAAATGATAATGGTTCCAAAGATGACAGAAAGTGGCAGCTGGTGACAAAAAACCCCCTTGATAAGACGACAACAGTAAATCAAACTACTGCCACTTTTTCGTTTCATGTTTGTTAATACCACCTCGCCTTTTGAAGTTTAAAGCAAGGTTCAAAAGAGCCAGGTGCTGAATCATAATATTAAAGCAAGTAAGGAGCTCCATGAAAGAGAGGAGATCTGAGAGGGGAAAGCAACAAACACGGCTTTCAACTGCCTTTTGTCGGCCTTTCTGCAGATGTCACCAGTTGTTATCCCCAGCAGAGGCTTCAAGCTTGTAGCAGTGCCTCTGGCTGATTCCAACTCAACGTTTCAAGTGTCAATCAAAAAGGAAGGACGCAGCTTAGGTCCTGGTCATTGTCCTGTGAAAAGAGCCAAGCATTTAACATTGATTTAGCTCCCTCAATATACAAAGATAGAGCCAGCTTTGTGCAGCAAAAGGGCCTTTGGCAAGGTTGCTTGTAGAGCAATTCCATCGCATCCGATGCTCCTTGGTTTAGCTGTCACACTGCAGTGTCTGGAGTCCTATGAAAAGTTATTCAGGAATGAGTGAGCAAATTAAAAAGAAATAACATGCTCTCCTAAATAGCAATGCAAGCTATAGAAAGTGCTTTTAGCATCATATAGCCCTGAAAAGCATTTTTAATAAAAGTATTTTGTGCTTTTAAATGCCTTTTAACAAGGAGAATAAGATGTTTTAGGACAACAGGAGGCCTTGTGAAACCTATCTCCATTCGATTGGATAAGCAATTGTACCCACAGTGCCTTGGCCAAGTACTTGCTTATTTTGTTTTCAAGGCACTTACCATCCATCCACACACTGCATTATGCTTCCATAAAGGGGTAAAAAACGCCCCCAAACCCAATGGTGACAAAAAGGCCCTGCTTGAATGCCACAGATGCTCCCCACTCTGACCTTCCCATCCTTTCTCATGTCAAGTCCCTGATATTTCTTTTGAAAACACCTTGGCAGTTATTTCTTCCTCAGGCATTCCTCTCCCCACCAGCTCTCACAGGCACCACTGATGAGCCCCACTGGCCACACAGCACAGTCATGGAAATGACAAGCCAGTTGGTGGCCACACTTGGACCATTTTGGCAGAACTCTGGTGGGAATTAGGTTCTCAAAAATGTGGTGGAAACCCCATCTTTATCCTAAAAAAAAACAAAGTAAAACTAGGTGAAACACAAATAAAGTATTCCTGTTGTTTTAAGCAAAGTGAGCCAGATACCTTTGTACCTGGAATTAACATTAAATTTGTGAGGAAAAAAAGTTACTGCCATTGTGCTTGAAAGTATGGTTCTTTTTATGGGGTTTCCAGCATCTTTCCTTTCAAGTTTAGTGCACCAGGCTAAACAACAGGCTGACTTCATATCACAGAGTCGAGTCTGAGTCCAATAGAATTCTTGTGCCTGCAGCCAGCTTCAGTGAGGTGAGGAAAGAAGTTTAAAGATGGGGGAAATATTCCTCCTTTGCAAGGTCAGTATTACTACTAATTTCTGATTTGCACAATCATTACTTTTCCCTAATATTCTCATCCTTTCCTGTGCAGAAATACAGATCAAAAAAATCATGAAAATTCTTGTGAGAATTAGAACATTTCCATACCATGATGAAGTTTTTCAGAATCTTGTTTCCCCTCTTAAAGGCAGCTTTCTGGAAATACCTTCCCAAGTCAAAACCACACTGACCAGTTGTACTTCTCAGCTGCAGGGAAACAGCATATCCCTGAAACCAGCCATGCATGGTGGTGCTTCTCCTGAATGTGGGGCTGGGTTACTCCTGATGAAGGAGTCTCATTCCTGCAGATTGCTCATGTAGCTTGTGTTATCTGCAGTTTAGAAATACTCTAACAGAGGATCTCATAGGATTGGGTGTATCTTTAAATCCCTGTATCATTACGGGCAAGCTCATTTCCGCATTCCTCTTGAGGCATTTCCAACATTCCCCATGGCTGGCACTCCAGCAGGCAGTTTAAGAAAGTGTGACTCAGTTCAGGGACACTTGCACTTCTCTAAACTTGCATTGAGATTTTAAACACCTTCAATTTGATCTAGCTCACATCCTTTTCTTTTGCACTCACTTTCTGTCACTTGCTGACAGAAAATGTGCTGGTGGAATTTCTTTCTGTTCCCCTGAGTCTGCCCAGCAGCATGAGCTGTACCAGATCTCCACCTGCCTCAATTTGTCCTTCTCCCAAACATTAAGAAAAGCAGGAGACAGATAGTGACTTCCTGCATTTCCATGTTGGTCATCCTAGAATATTCCACAGGCAGCCCAACACACACTTTGAGTCAGGGGTCAATGAGAAATCAGAGACTGCAAATCACCAATGATAAAGAAAGCTCAAATTTTGTGTTTTTCTAAAAGGCAATATTCTTGTTGAATATTTTTGAGCTCCTAGCTAACAGGGATGCAACAACAGTAATAATTTCAAAACAGCATTTTGTTGGGGCCTTTAGAACTTGTTTGGAAAAAGGTTCCAGGAAAAAGGAATAGCATGAAAGCAAATATAGAAGCAGGTGCACATGGACATGTGTATATGTTTGTGCATGTGAGAGGGAGAGCAAAACAAAGGCAAAAACAAGCTTTACAAAGCAAATCTAGGAAACTCAGGGCTTCAGTGACCCTAATAAAACCCACTAAAGGTCAAAATTGTTTACCAGCTTGTCAATATAAGAAATGCACAGTTAAGATGTAAAGACAGTTTTACCACTTAATCACAGTAAGATAATAAGGAGAAAAACAACAATTAAAAAATGAAGCAAATGTCAGCTTGACCCAAGTTTCGGTCATGATCGGTCAAAATGTATCACTCACCCCGTGGGGTAGTGCAGAGGGGGAAGTGGGGAACAAATATCACTTGTGATCTTGCTGGGCTCATCCATTCAGGATAATTTTTTTATCCTTGCTGTCCCTGGTTTCCGGTGTGTGATTCTCATTGTGTTTTTCCAGTAGCACATCTCTCTTCCTTGTAGTGCTGGGCCAAATTCAGGCTTAGTTCAAGCAAATGCACCTTCCCTGAAGGTGCCAGAGAGCCCTGGCCTGCATAAGGATAAGATTTGATGGACCACAGATGGTGAGTGGCTAGTGAAGGCCTCATGATACACTTTCAAAAACACCTTTGTTAACAATTCTTGACCCTCTGGGACCCAAAAAATCTCTCCAAGAGCATTGCTGCCTTGTTTGCTACTCTCTGGTGTGACCAAGCTTTTATTTCACTCCCCCCTCCACAATGACTCATTTCTGTCAAGCTGTGCACTCTGAGCCCTCCTGTTCTTGATGTGGACACATTTTTAAAGAACATGTATGTAAGTCACTCATTCTCCTCAGAGGTCAAAACAAGTGACAGGAGTAATTTTCCATGAGCAAGTAGACACAAGTATCTCACAAACCAGTTTCAAAACTTTTGGAACAGCAGTGCCACGTACCATTTCCTAGGAGGTCATCAGCTGATGCATTTGCATTCTTCAGTATTGTGAATTGTATTGTAATGTTTCTGGTTGCCATTGTATCCCTTGGAAATAATGGCTTTGGTCACCACCAGTTAGTCAATGCAAACAAACTATATTCCCAGCAACTTCACTAATGCAGGAACCGTTGGGCATCCAGATGCTCCTGCCTTATCCATAAAGAGTAGCTGCCTAAGGGTTTCATTGGGAAAAATTGCCACTGTCCTGGGAGTGTCAGGGATATAGCCTATACAAATCAATTAATAGTTTTGTTTATATAAAGATGTATTTTTTTTATTATAATCACAGAATATCATCCTGCTTAAGTGCCCATTATTACAGACTAAGGACTATGGCACAAAGAAATTTAGTTTGTTTTTATTTTAGACAGTGGAACTCTGTATTTGCACTGTTTCTTTGTTAGCAAAACTTCTGTGTATATTGTCTATGGGGAGCATTTTCATTCATCTTTCCCACTCAAAACCCCTTCTCAATCCAGTGATTTTCATACATCTTCACTGATGGCAGATTGCAAAATCTAAATTACAGGCATTACCTTCTTCATTTTTCAGGCAACAGGTTTGTGATGACGTCTCCAGCCAAAATTTTCTAGAGTTGGTGGGACTACAGGAAATATCTGTGCCTCTAATAACAATTATTTTCAGCGCCTCTAACAACAGTTATGTCTCAAATTTGAATGTTGTTTTCAGGCCTACCAGGAGTCCTCAATGAACCATATTTGTAATTAAAAACATAAGTGTTCCAAAATTAATAGGCAAACCTGGAGGGGCCGTGCCATGATGGACTCTTCTGATCACTATGCCCACTTACTAAATATGTCTCAGTGGCAGAGCTGTTTCTAAAAGCAAGGAGCCTCCAGGTTCAGGCATCTGCTATAATTTAACACCAGGATCAAAATTTAAAGAAAACAGACAATTTTCCCAGGACTATCTCTGTTTATCTTTACACCATAAAAGCAAAGAAAGCACCGAAGAAGAAGTGTATGTTCACTAGGATAACCCAGGCTGGTCTGTGGGGTACATGTGTTCCAGTGCAAAGAGGATTAACGCTATTGCTACAGTCCTGATGCTCTCATGAGGTGTATATATATATATATATATATATATATATATATATATATGAGGTATGTTTTTGCAGAGATGGAATAACCTGCTAAGCCAACAGATCTACTCACAAGTCATCAGGCTCCCAAACCACTGCTCAGATTCAGTATTGGTGTGTTTTCTTTTTCCAGCTGAAACTATTCTGTGACTGAGACCACATTTGCAGACAGTTTTGGCTGCTCTGGAACAGCATTTCCATCTGATTCTTTATTTTGATCACCCCTATCAGGTGCATTCCCTTATGGCCACCATCAGCAAGCCACTGCTTCTATGGTAGGCATCAGACATTTAAGTTTCTCATGCATTTGTGCCACACTCTTGCTAGCTTTTCTGGTTTTTCATCATCCTTCTGCCTGCCAGTGTGCTGCCACCTGTACATTATCCCTCCATTCCTCCCTGACTCCTCATGTCACTGCTCATTAAGTAGCCATGACTTAATAACAAGCTTACAGCTTGTGTTAGTCTGTGTAAATGCTAGAAACTTGTGCAGGCAAACTCCTCAGAGAGCTGATATGGTTCTGCTCAACCTTTCTATGTGACAGCATCAAACCTCAGTCAGCCTTTACCCTGTGAATTTGCTGGGTTTGTGTTGAGTTCTGTGGTATTCCCCCTGCCCAGGACCACCAACACTGGATTGAGGCTTTCCTGCTGCTAGTCATCCACTTGCAATTTCAGTATTTTTGGGATTCATCTGTCATCTGGACTCTGCACCTTTAAGGTTTGGTTTTTGTTATATTTTTAAATTTCTCTGGAATAACAAATATAAAAAACTTTTCTAAATAGATGAGTGAACAAAAGTTGCACTTCCAAGGTGTTCACAGATATACAGAGGGAAAGATTTAGGAAAAGCTTTCCTAAAAAAAACGTGGAAAAAGTGGATGCTCGCTAACATTTGAAGTGCAATTAAGGCTGTAACTGAGACAACATAAGTCTGCCACGGAAACGTGTGTGCATGTATAATCTTAGTATTACATACATGAACAAAGCCATGCACATGTGCTTCCAGATCAAATGTTAACACTGCTTTTTAAAAATATTGGTCAAGAAAACTAAAGTTGATAATTAGCATGTGTCATAAATGTATAAAAATATTTTCTATTTAAAGTAACATTAAGCATTAAATGTACCCATAAATATAACTATTGTATGCTTTAATCAGCTTGATTTTAGCCCTGCCTCCCTTTTTAATTTTTATTTAAGTTTGTGACAGTCAGAGTTTTTCTGCTTGTGAAGCTGCTGCAAGGTGGCACAGGCTACAGTGTGCTGGGATATGTGTAAGTGTGACAGCCACATCTGCAGGAACAGCAAACTAGCTCAAACACTGGCATCACCAGTTCAGTTCAGCTGAGGATCTGGCCTCTACCATGTTTATTATTAGATGGAATGGACGAGAATATATTCATTTTCTGCTGAACTTTTTTATGGCCTTGCTCTTTCTTCCTTTCTTTCCATTTCTCATACCCCATCCAAAATTTGTGCTGCAGAAATTCAATGTCCCTGTTGCTTTCTTTCACTTGAATCTCAATTGCACAGCCAACCAGATTTCATCATGGCTTATATGCTCTTCCACTTGCTATCTGTAATCACTGTCATTGTGAAACTCAAAGCTAAGTCAAGAATTGTTGCCTTTTTATGGCTTCCTCTTTTATATATGTTGTGTTGGAGAGCGGTCGTTACCGCTTTTTTGTCATTATTTCTGGGCTTCACTCCATTAGCTACTGATCAGGCCTTCTCTCGTTGCTTTCCTTCAGTAAATACTGTAACATTCAGCTTCCTTTCAGCCTTGTGCTTTTAAAGAAAATCTTTGTACAATTAAAGATATGAAATTGCTAAATACAAGGCTGCATTCATTGTTCTCCCTTTTTAAAGGTTTAATCACACTTAATGGCTCTCTTGAAAACTTGAATTTTCCATGTGGATGGTTTTACCCCACTGAAAGAGTTTGCTAATATTCTTTTCAAGTGTTTTCTCCTTAAATGAGCTATTCAAGAAGTTTTGTGCAGAATAAGACTGAGGAAGGATATATCCAGAAACAATTATGAAAAGTGTCCTGGGCTATCTTTTTATCCATTGGTGGAGATTAATGACCTCAAGCAGCAGCCAGAAATAGAAAAGAGAAAATATAGTCCTGTCCTGATATGAAGGAAACATCTTGAAATATCTCGTGTTCCTCCTTTTGGACCACTCTCAAAGCAACCATTGCTCCTATTGAACCCTCCCAAGATGCAGCCCCTGATTGCCACATGATGGGAATCGAACATGGTGAGAAGTAGGCTGAGTATATATCCCAAAGAGGTGGCAGCTTTAGTCCTGCATGTCTCAATCCAACCCCAACCACCAGCACATTCTCTGAGAGCACCTCTCTGAAGCGCTGGGAGCTGCAGTGCTTCCTGCTGTGGGCTGGAGAGTTGTTGATACAAAGAGGGTAAGTGCACATCTTTACTCAGTCCTTGGCAATCAATTTTCTGCCTGTGACTGACCAGCCAAAAGCATGCAGCCACCCCTACAAGACACAGGTTGGACATGGGTGCGCTGTTTGACTTTGAAGTCTTGCCATGGCTGTTTTATCACGTCTAGGAATGCAGCCATGAGCTCTGGAAACTTCTAAACATATCAATCCATTTACTCAGAGGCACAAATTCCTTTGGTTTGTCCAGTGCTTCTGTCTTGACAGTCAAAGCCATTCAGGGTATTGGACTTTGTTTCCTGAGATATCACATCTCCTTCCACCAACATGACCTCCCATGACATTTGACGGGAGCAATCTGAACTGTGAACCAACAGGGAAAGTTTGTGAGCTTGTGCAATGAAATTCTCACAGCTCCTGGAGCGAGACTTCATTATTTGCTTTTATGCTTTCTGATAGTCATTGATCTCAGAAATAAATGCTCATTTCTTTTTGTAAGACCTGTTCTTCTCAAAAGGTTTAAAACGAACCTGGAGATTCCCACTGCCATTCACTTATGCACAATACCTTAAACAAACCAAGGGCAAACCTTACGGGAAATCTTACAAACTACATGAGAAGTAGGGAGGCAGAAAACAGAATAATCTCTGCTATTTTATTTATATTTCTAAATAATTGGCAGCCACTCAGCTACTTTGGTAATAGGGTCCATATAAGTAGGTAGGTACAGGTCTAGTCAGATGAAGATTATAAATTAAATGTAGTAGCAGTAATATTTCATCTGTCCGTCTCAGGGCTGATACCATAACATAAATCCTGAGATACTTTAGATTATATGTATGTGATATGCCAATCTCCACTTAAATATTTTGGGTCTGCTCCCAATAAAGGTAATGGAAGTAGGATCAGCAATTGCTCCCGTGCTATCAGTGAGTCTTCCCATCAAGCAATTCCTGTGTTGTATTACATTGATACAAAAGCCTCATTCTGCTCGTCTCAAAGTCAGCAGGCTTTGTTCGATCAGTGGGAGCCCCGTTAGGGTATTAGTGCTTTAAACTGAAGCTCCCAGGCTGGATTCCTGTGGCTCAGGGCCACTCAACCTCATTGTGAGTGCTCTGTCCTTACTGCAGCGTGTGTAAGAGCACTCAGCTCTCGAGAGCTTTTTGCCTGGGGAGACCGAGGGACACACACAATTTCACATCATCTTTCTGCTCCCCTTGCAGCAGTTCCACTCTGGAGCCCTTTCAGGCCCTGCTTGATCAAGGGTTATCAACATCTTTAGGGCAGCCCTGCACTTGGCTGGGTTGAAAGCAGCAGGGCGTGCAGGAGGGGCATCAAGGACACCCCACCGCCACCAGTGGCTACAGCCATTGTACACAGTCATTATAAACAAAGTTGTTTCACTTCACTCTTAGGATTTGCTTGGTTAGGAATGAATTTCCCTAGCAGTGGGGATGCAGAGTACTCAAGGAGCTTCCCAGGCAGGACAGAGACTTCAGGCAGGAATCAGCTGTATGATCACTGACTGCTAATGGCTCAGTTTATCTAAAAGCCCTCTTGCTGTTGATGAAGTTGAATTTGCAGTCCAGGTATTTGAATTATCACTGACCATGAATTCTGAAACCTGCCAGTGATATGAACCTGAATAGTAAATGCTACACACTCCTCTATCACTTTTGGATTTTCTACATAGAAACAAATAGCTAGGGAGTAGAGACAGGATCAGGTGATGTACATAACCAGATATTATGGAGCACGGGTTCTGCATTTATGAAGAACCATTCACAGAAAATTCTTATTCAAAATTACGGCAAACAGCAAACACAAACCAGCATTTCTTATTGTGAACTATGTGAATAGGAAAAAGAGAAACCCAGGCTTTAGAGGCTTCATTAAGACCCACATTCTGGGTTTTTTTGCATATTACCTGGTACCTGAAGTGGTTCTATCTGGTCACTGGCACTGTCCACAGAAGTCCCAGCACACCCTGAAGCATGCAACCCATTTCCACTCAAGCCAAATATGTGCTTTGGGAGAACAGTCATTTTGAGCACTGTGCTAAAGTCAGCTGCCAGATTTGCAGTGGAGAGGTAAATAAGCACTCAAGGTGAGAGGCAGAACCCAGGTCTGTGACTTTTCCCTCAGAGAGAGTTAACCAGCACAGTACATTATCAGGCCTCTTACAAAGGCAGTAACACTCCCCAGTTCATCTTGAAGTGGGCATCATCAAATGATGCCTTGTTTTGTGTTCTGGTTCCCATTTCCTTGTAAGCATTGCACTGGAAAATACTCAGTCCTTTATCGCCTCAAAGCCACTGGGAACGTCACATGAGGATGTCTTTAAAAGCCATGTGATGTTCTTTCAGTTTGTTTTCTTAAACACAGAGTGTCTCCAAAGTTACTGATTAATTTCACACAGCACAAGGATAACTATTGATTTCCCATGTCTGCTTCTGACCCTTTAAGATATAAAAATGCAAATGCATTGCTTAAAGAGAATATTTACTTATTCCTTGTACCTTCTGCACACAAGAAGCTTCAACACAAAAAAGCAGCTTTTGCTGGATTTGTTTTAATAAATGCAGCATGTTTGGTATTTCACTGAAACAACATGTTCACATACCCATTTCCAAGCTATTTCTCATATCAAACTCCCCCTTTTCTGCACTATACTCCATGGCTTTCCCACACTGCCACAGCACATAGAGAGTGGTGGACCTGCAACTTTGCTGGCAATGTTTATTTTCAAAAGACAAATATTGTGCCAGTGTTAACTTCAATTAGGAGACTTATTTGACAATCTGACTACTCCATCTGATGCCTCAAGGGCAAATTTCAGCACTTTATGAAAGATGTTGGCCAAAGACTGATCTATATGAATAAAATATAGGGGAGAGAAGTTTTAATGAACACTCGAAAACAAAACTATCAAGAATTAATTGCAAATATTTACATGCAAATAGAGGGGTTGGTTTATATCTGTGAAGGCTGGCACATTCAGAAAGAAAGCTGCCACTCCATCCTTTAACTCACCCTGCTGTGCCTCTGTATTGCACGCGTCTCTGGTGGAGTATAATCGATACCATAGGAGGGGCAGTGTGCAGCCCCTACGGGTGTGGATCCTGCAATCCCATGGCAAGGCACTCTGCCCACCAGGAACCACACAGGGGGGCTTCACCTCACCACATCTCCATGGATTTGCTCTGCGTTTGACCACTTTTATTTACATCCAAACATCTGATGGAAGTTCTTTTGTACTGCGTTTTGATTACTTAACGATGCTTCACTTGCAGAATATTTCCAGAGCATGTGGAAGGCTCCTGTGCTGTTCTGTGAAAGCTGTTCCCATCGGGCAGAAAGTCACCTGTGGCAGAGCTGCACAAGGCCTGGCACAGCTCAGGAGCACAAAGGCAGCTACACCTGCCCCCCTTGCAGCTCCTGTTCAGCTGAAGCTCCAGGTGCCTCCAGCGGGAGGTTTGCCCGGGTGCAGACTGTGCTGCCTGCTCCTCACTGCTGCTGCCAGGGCACTGGGGACAAGGGAGCATCACATCCCAAGGAAAGGTTCCTTACAGCCCCACTCAGATGCTAACAGCAGGGATTGTCCCCATTCCTCTGGAAACCTGGGGCTGCCATTTGACATCCCTGCTAGGGGAAAACTACAGAAGTGGAGGCATTTTTTAGTCCAATATACAGTCCTGCAGCTGAAGGAATGGCAATGTCTTCAGCACAGACTGGAAGATGTCACAGAGAGAAACCTACACAGGACAAAGGGTCCTGGCTGTCTGCAGCTTCTCATCTCACACCCCTATGAAAGATGTGCTCAGGTCATGCACTGAGACTGCCCAACACCACTGGCATCAGGGCAGCTCTGCCAGAAAATCCACAGATATGGATGCCACAGGCAGGACCACTGGCCTGTTTACAGAATTGCCCCCAACAGCAGGCAGATAAAACAGCAACAAAGGTGACATTGTAGCACAACTCTGAGTGAAAAATTCTTTTTTTCCCCCGTCTCTCTCACAATGTGTGATATGCCACTGCTGAAAAGGTTTCGGTTCCAATGAGAGCACAAGAGCTGGAATACTTTTCTGAACCAGTTTGGTCATAATTGAGAGCTGGGAATTATTCTCATGAGAGTTCAGGCCTGAGTAAATTATTCAGAGGAGACATAACCTCACTATGTAAGTCTTAATTATCATCTCTAGTACTTTATAGGAAAGATATCACCCCTCACATCTCCTTTAAGGTCAAGTAAATACCCTGGGCCTGATCCCTAGATGATGGGACCCTGCACAGTGGTTCCCAGGCAGTTTCTATTTGTATTTGACTGTTCACCTGCCCTTATTTCACAGCCAAGCACATGAGCAGTTTTTTTTCTATAGACTTTAATTCAAAGGTCTCTCGAACTACAGCAGCTGGGAATGTTCTGTTGGAATGACTTTCTGGGGGAAAAATATGCCTTTTATAAAATCGGGATTTCTTTTATGGGAAAATTTCAATTTTGCCAGAAATTTCTGATTTGCTATTAGGAAAAATCAAACTGATGGCTCCACGGCTGCTTGGCTGGAAGGCTCCTGTCGATTTTGTTGTCGTCTGCAGGGAGAGAGCAAAATTGACAATAGTCTTCCAGGCAGGCAGCTGGGGAGATGCAGCAGGTCTGGAAGAGGGAGGAGGGGAGGTTGAGTGCCCTGGCGCTCTGCCGGCCCTGCAGCCCAGCTGCCTCCCCAGCAGCCAGGCTAGGGGGAAGGCGAGGAGAAGGAGGAGGAGGAGGAGGAGGAGGAGAGGCAGGCATGGGGTGGCCAGCCTGCAGA
>VXBI01012226.1:309081-444085 GCA_013397375.1 Toxostoma redivivum | reverse complement strand
CGCGGGGTGGGGGGAGGGCGGAACTTCTGCTCTCTTTTTTGGTAAGAAGTACAATAGTACAATGCAGGAAATAAATACACTGGCGTGGTCAGTGAAAGTACACCACTAATCACACCTAAGATTGATTTGGATAAGTCACAGAACAAGGGTAAATGTCTCCTTCTGTGCCTCAAAGTGTCTGGTGGGAGCAGTGATCCCAGGTCAAGCAGCAGCACTGCCTTTACCAACAAAGCAAAACGTCAAAATCCCCACCAACCCTGTGCCTCTGCCCACAGTTAAGCAACAACCAGAGAAAAATCTTTTAAAACCAAAAGAAAGCGGAAATTCATTGGCAAGTTCAGTCTGATGCAATTTGAAAGGGCTGGCTAATAAATCCTAAAATTCAAGGATATTTATGGAATTGGTCACAGACCAATTGCAATTACATAGACTGAGTACAAGGCAGTGAGTGTGTCTTGCTGTAACATAGACCATAAACTAGAAGCTGAGCCCACTGCAGGCTGTTTTGCAGGCTGTGAAGCCTCTTCCATTGTGTGGTTGTGTGTATTTCTCAACCTTTCTGAACGCATTCAAGTTAGCTCCTGTTTATTCCACATCGACAAAAAAGCACTAGAAGCTGAAACTGTAATGACAGGAGGAAAACACAGATTCACTTCCCCACTCTTAAAAATATTTAGCCCCAGTAATGTATTGGGGGGCCACCCTTTCAGATTTCACACACAAACACACACAAAAACACTCTCATTCTTGCAAGATTCATTATTCTTATGATCCTAAGGAGATTTTTGTAAAAGAAAAAAACCAAGAGTCATAAAATCTTTGAATGATGACATTCAGTAAATCAGAGAAAATATTTCTACAGGCACCTTGAAATAATTTTTTTAAAGAGTTAAATAGTATTTTTCTATATTCCAATGATCCGTCCTATAGATACTGTGTGGCCCATGACATCAGTATTGATGAAACACAAAAAGGTAATTGTATCAGCACAGAGCAACATCAGCAGAGCAGAAGAGCAAATATTAATTTAAGTGTAGGCTCTCTATTATTATTATATAGTGTAGATTTTTTGGATAATTTATTAATCCTAACAAAGATGAGTGATTTGGAGGCCGCATATTTTTTATTTCTTAGGAGTTATTTTATTCGATAATGACATTAAATATTAGAAACTATAACAGCTGGTGTGTTTATCCTTACTTGAGTGTATTAACCTCTTTAGCCCTTTTTTCCAGAAGAAGGATTCAGCATTACAGATTTGACTGTCAGCTGCAATGCCTGGCGGCCCGTTGGATTGGCACCCTGACAGAATCGAAAGTCCAGTGCTGCAAGTAAACATGGATGACATTGCAGATAGATAGAACTGGCTGACTTGAGGCACCTGCAGCTGTTTGCACCAGAATAAAAGCAAAGGTTGTGTTCACTGGAGTGGAAAAACACTGAATTTACCTCTAGTTATTTTGCCTGGGAAATCCCCCCCCACCTTTTTTTTCCTGGTTGTACATTTTGGAACCTTTCCACTAAAAGCATATTAGGCTGAAATACCTAAGTGAAAAAATCCACCAGACACCAGAGGGTTCTATAACCTGTTTCCTCCCACTCCCTTTTTTTTTTTCTTAAATTCATTGAACAGTTTCCCCACCAGCTTCTGCCCGGTAAAATTCACTCTTTACCAGTGTAAATACTGAGCTGCAGGGAAGGATGCAAACACTGAATAGCCAGAAAAAATTATCAGCAGATTATTTTTCAAATGTTGACTAGATAGAAACACTTACAAGCAGCTGAATTTATTTTTTTTAAACACGGAATACACAAGGGCTGCCACAAGTGACAGTACAACAGCATACCATTTTGTTCAGCAAAAAACTCTTGATCTCTTTAGCACTCCCACTTCCCAGGACAGGTCCTCAAAGTCCTTGGAAACAAGGAAGACAGCACAGGAACTTAGCAGCAACTCTCACTGGAATGCTGTGATAGATCTGCACAGCAGCCTCATAGCCAGAATATTCATTTCTGGAGCACGGAGGATCTCGGCGTGCTTTACAAACAGCATTTAATTGCCATAATCCCCAGTAAAAGTATTAGATCTAGTTCAGCAGTAGATACACTGACGCACAGAGGGCTTAGGGGACGTGCCCAAGGTCACTCTGGGAGTGAGAGTGAGCGGTGGCAGGGCCGTGGCTGGGGGCAGGCAGCACAGCCAGGGTGGATGCCCAGCCGTGCCCGCCTGGCTCGCCCCGCTGGCGCAGCCGCTGTCTCCGGAGCGAGGATCAGCAGCTGGACTGACAAACGCCTGGGAGAGGGAGGGTAGCTAGGTATGACAGAAATGAGGTGTTTGATGGCTGGGCTTTTCCCCTATGCCACCTGCATCCCTTTATAATATCGCATCATTTACATTTTTAAAGAAAGTGTATTCTTTTTCATCATGGGCCACTGGTGGGCCTAACGCTATCTTTTGTGTGGCACCCCTGCTAACAGAGGTGGCGGAGTATCAATCACAGCTTTCCCTGGGGTCATACCTTACTATGCTGGCTCTTGATCAGAAAGAAGCAGATGGTTATTTACAAACAAAATAATCAAGACCTCAAGAAGGTTGGGGTTTTTTTCCCCCAATCCCTCCTACAGATGAGGCCAGAATAAGGTAGAGTTGCTTGTGTCCCCTCCTGCCAGCTTTCAAGGACACTGCTTGTCCTACCAGCACCTTTGAATGCGTTACTGGTTAAATTTGCCAGAGAAACACGTGGCACCTGACAGAGTAGAGTTGCCTTAGATTATTCAGTGTCTTTCATGGGGATCTGGCACTTAAACCACAGTGTGAATTACTGCTAGATTATTGTGCAGGAATATTGTTATCTGCCATACACTACATGTTTGCAATCAGTTCTTTACAAGCAACGCACAGGCTGCCTTTGAATTTTTTTCAGTAGTCATGGTCACCCTCCTTCTTTATTTAGTGTTAAGTGTTATTCATTTAGCAGTAAAAAATGAACAAAAGGGAAGAAAGCAGGTGCTCTAGGTTTACTCTACAGCCAGCTGTCAGGAAGACACACTTTACTTATTTATTTATTTTTTTGTGGCACATAAAGGGGATTTATTGAAAGTGTTGGAGGAAAAATATGAAGCATACGTTCAATCAGTCTTTTCTGTAATCAATAAGGTTACTGAAGCAGAAAAAAACTATAATGAGTTGTCACAGAATTTGAATTCCCATTTACTTCCTTTTATATGTATTCAGGCAGAAAATCATCATGGAAAGTGAAAGTTGGGAAGCAAGGCCTGACTCTTGGGTTGGGTTTGTTTTGAATTTTCCAGGTAGCATTTGACCAACTGCTTGCTGAGTGACAGGGGCAGGCGAAGTTATAGTCACCAAGGCGCAATTTCCTTACATTTCAGGTGGAGAACCCCCTGGTGAAGTGTGGCTGATCTTCCTTTTAGAAGATGCTCAACCACAATGGTGCATCCACCTGGGCTCACTGTAAATTCCTTACCCCTGTAAGTATTCAGCATTTCCAGCCAAGGGTCAAAGTGTCTTCAGCTCTAATGAGAAAGAGCCCAGCACACACACTGAAGATGCCATTCCAAAGGTGCCTGGAGGAGATTTGACCATACAGCCCAAGAGCTTTCACTTCTCAACAAGTTTAGAATTTCTTAAAAGCATTGCCGAAGCATGTGAAAGAGGGAGGCAACAAAATCCTGTCCTCACATCAAGGCACACTCCTAAGGATCAGAGGATCCATGGATTTAAGGCACACAAAAGCTAAAATTCGTTCGACCTCAAATATTTTTCTTTAGGAATCATCCAACATGATATCACTTGCTCAGTTTACTTTCAGGTTATCTTACCTATATATTTCTCATATACTCCTTCTTATTTTGTGCCTGAACATCTCCTGTAGCTTCCAAAGATTCTCATTTTCCCTCAGTGTTAATCTTTTAAATTTTTTTCCCAAATGTTCATCCAAAGGTTATGAGTTTTGATTTTAAAAAAGTCCTAGTACTTCATGTGCTTGTAGCTCATGTGTTTCCTAGTCACTCTGACAGTCTGGTCACCCTTTGGCTCCATGATTCACTAGTTCCACTGACAAACTGCAGAATACCTTTTATTTATGAGAATATGTTATATTTATGTGGTAGAGAATGGATGTTCTGATGTCAGCACATCACAGTGCATCTTGGGAAAGGTAGGCAAAAACCTGGCCCACATAAAAGAATAAGAAATTAAGGTATCAGAAGTCCAATCTCTAACAGCCAATATGGTGGCTTTTAAAGCACAGGCTCCTGATAATTGCCAGTTTAAAATTAAAAACTTTCTCTCCTGTTTTTGTACATATGTAAAGAGAAAATGTGAAAAATTCCAGAGTAGACAATTTTCATAAAGCATTAAACCCCAATTGGTCACCCAAATAAATATATATGGAAACTTTGTGACCATCACTAGACATTGATCAATTCTTTGCATTCTTTGAATGCTTCTGAAGTGTGCTGTCTCCACCAGCACATCATCTTTTGGTGATGGGGAACTGGACTTTAACCTAAATGGTCAAGCTAATGTTAAACTGAAGAAGATTTTCCCTGAATGGCTCGAATCCTTCCCTCTTTCTCTCCTTGATATGTTTTTTTCCTTTCTTTTCTACTTGCCGGTTTTTAATTTTTTTTTTTTTAATGTAGACAATCATAGAATTGAGACAGGGAAAATACAGCACATTGCCAAAATCACATAAATTTTAATGGCTTTCCTGTTCACTTAACCCCCCATCAACAGTGTGACCTTGCTAGTCTGAACCATGAACCATCAGGGTGTGGAGGCCAAGAGCAGGGTGGATCTGGCCTTGCTCCAATGTCTATTGCAGAAAGGAAACTGTGGGGCATTTTGTGGGATATTTTTGAAAACACTGTGTGTCTTTTTCAAGACACTTGTGCCCTAATTACATGGAAGCTGGCAAGAGATTTGGTAGCCAGTCAGCACCCACATCCAACAAGACTGACACACAATTAGCACTTGTGCAATGCACGTTACTCAAGCTCTTTCTAATAATCTATGTTTCTTCAGCATAACCCAAATTTTTAGTCATCCTTTGTTTTTACACACCCTGAAGTTCTTAATGACTTTGTTCTCCTAGGTAAGGAATTCTAATTACTGTTAACAGGAAGGAAATTTAAGAATGGAGAAAGACTTAAGGAAAGATTTTTTTAAAAGGTGTGCTAGCACTACAAGATGTAGAGGCACGTATCATTAGTCCAGAAAGGACAAAAGCAATGATCTTCTCTGACCTCTTGTACCATGCAGGCCACTTAACTTCCCCAAATGCATGCATTTTAAGTGGAGCAAATCTTTCAGAAAAACATTCCATCTTAATTTTAAAATTTCCACCAGTGTAGAAAGTGCCACAACCCTTGGCAATTTGTTCCAAAGGTTAATTACGTTCCCGCAGAAAAATGTCCACCTGATTTTTAATCTGAATTTGTCCCTATAAAACTTCGAGCCTTCAGAGCCTGCTATTTAACAGACTGAAGAGGCTTCATTTAAAAAATTGCATTCCCCATGGAGGCAATTAGTGTGGGATTATCTCACTCAATGTTAACCATGCAGAAATGAAGCATCTTGTCTCGCCCAGTATTTGGGGATCCTTCTGTAACGAATTGAGAGAAGCAGGTGCTACCTGAGGGCAATCCATTGCAGCTATCCCAGTACAGGATTAGCTCCCCACTGGAGATATCTAACTTCTGCACTGACTGAATAAGGGGACAAAGCTGTGAGTTTAAACTCTATTCTTGTCATCTGCCTGGAGAAAGTTCAGCAAAACAAATTCCATCCTTCTGGACTGGGATCACCTCACTTCATTAGTCTTCTGTTTTCTGAAGGAAAATTAATTCATTGAGCTCTTCATGAAAAATCACCTCTTGCAGCTCCTTACATGCACTTGGGGGTGTTCTTCGAGCTCCTCAGCTTATCAACATCTCTCTTGAGATGGATTCACAATGGGAATGCCAATATTAGTAATATAAACTCACTCTGCTTAGACCTGCCATTCCCTACTGAACATTCAATTATAACCCTTTTAGGTACCATACTACACTGGAAGTTTTGTTCCTGATTATCCATCTGTAATGAGTTCAAAGTAATTTTAAAAGTCACACCTGCTACAGTAAAGTCCTGTAAGGTCAACTTTTGCTGTTTCTAGATGAAAACAATTATATTTTGTCCAAAACATCAAGCTTATTGGCAACATATTCATTTTAATAATGTCTACTCTCCTAGTGTTTGTGTTGTCTGTAAGTGTAGTCTATATAATCTGTAGGGACTGCTGCTTTTTTTTTTTCCACAGGACATGTTTGGAAATGTTAAATAGCTTTGAATCCAGAACCATTCTCTTCAGGATTCCAGTGGTGACATACTTGCTCAGTGAATATTCTCCATTTACAATTATACACTGAGATGTACCAGTTAGCTATTTTTTAATCCATTTGATGTTTGCTGCAATGATTTTGTAGCGTTCTCCTTTATTAACCAAAATGTCAGGTGGTACCAAGTCAAATGCCTTACAGATATCTAAGTACATTACATCAGTGCCATTACCTTTCTCAACCAAGCTTGTAATCTCATAAAAATTATATCAAGCCAGTTTGACAAGATCTATTTTCCATAAACCCATGTTGAAAGGCATTAATTATATTACCTTCCTTTAATTCCTTATTAATCAAGTCTCATATCAGCTGTTCCAGTATTTTGCCTGGGATCGATGTCAGGTTGACAGGCCTATAATTACTCAAGTCATCCCGTTTAACCTTTATAAATGTTGGCTCTATATAAGCTTTCTTCCAGCCTTCTGGAACCTCCCCAGGGCACCAAGATTTGTTGAAAATCATCATTAATGGTTCATAGAGCTCCTTTGCTAGATCTTTCAAAATCCTCCGTTAGCGTCTGCAGCCTCTGCTCTGACCATACATCATTCTTGTTACAAAAAGGTCTAGGAGGTCCGTGAGACACTGATTGCATCTTCCAGTACCCAAATACCTATGCAAGCCTGGCTGCCAGCAAGCTGCCTAAAGACAGGAAAACAGAGAAATAAAAAAAAAAAACACCACATTTTTTCTCTACTCTCTGCCCCTGGGCACTTTAAATATAATTTCTTCATGTGAGAGCATATAAATTCATAACAATGTTTGTCACACAGCCCTGCCTGGAATAAATACATCTTATGATCCCACCTCAAACTCAGAAAAAGTGACCATCATTCCAAGGGATGTCACAAATATCTCCTGAGAAGCATGCCTAGTGCTGTAGCACAAGCCTGGTCTCTGCAGCATCCAAACCCCTCATGTGCTGGACCTTTTGCTCTTTGAAGGTGCAGTTTTCCTTCTATGTGTATCGTGGCACAGCTGAGGTGTATTCAGGCTAGGGATGTACCCCAACAGTCTGATTAGTTCAATTAATTTGTAAATACACAATACTGATAAATTCTACATGAAACAGACTGACATATACATATATACATATATACACATATATATGTGTGTGCATGTGTGTGTATAAAGTCCTGTCTGAAAGAAAAGCAACTATGAGGAAATAAATCATGTAGGGTACCACTTTTAAAACTCAAATATTCCAAATATTGAATTGTAGGATGTTTCCAAAATGCTGATACATACAAATGAGACACTGAAACACTGCCAGTAGTGAATATTGCATTTTTCTGGTAAGTAAATTGATACTTTGCCATAGCAGAATTGTTGTAGTTTTTTAACATCCTTGTTTAAGTCAATTATTTCTGCTAAGAATTTGTTTTGTGGATGTCCAGGCAGCTCATCTTCTTACAGACTGCAGATCAGGTATTTCTGTGCTCCCATTCTCCATGAACTCATGGCCTCTGTGTGGCAGGCAGAAGGGGTGTTTTCAATTCTAAGTGTGCATGCCTAATTTAACTTTGCCGGTAATTTAGCTAAGTTGTGCACTGAGATTTTTTGTGAACAAGTAATAAAATGCATGGACAATTTTCCACATAAACATTTTCTGAGGTACTTGCATGCTATCTGAATTCCCCACATGTTCATTCTCACAGACGAAGCCCCTGAAGTTTTTGTTTCTGTCAGTTTTGGAATTTTGTTCAGGTATCCTTGAGATTAGTTAATGAATTAATTATTTTCTAAACTGCCCTGTGCCAATACAGCTTGTAGCCAGGAAGCATGAAGGGAGGGTTGTTTGAAAAGCTGAGTGAAATAAGCAGAGCAAGTTCAGATGTGAGAGTGTATCTATTAAAACATATATATACACAAACCTATATGTAGGTAGATCTATAAAAATATATGCTTGCATGCATGTGCATGTGTAGAATGTCAGTTGTTAGTATTATTTTTGGATAGAGAAAATCACCCCAAATCTGGAAGGGTAAAACTAACAGAAAAAAAAATTAACAAATCTTTAAACTAATTAAATTTTTTAAATTAAGTCTTACCAGGTGGAATATATTTTGAATTGTAAAGGTGTGTTGAGTGAAAGAATTACTCTAAAAATATTGTATTATTGTATTATTAAAGAAAAAAACAACCAACCAAAAAATATGTATTTCTTAGCTGGTGTAATTTATCTGGTCACCTCACTGAAATAGGGACAGCAGAAAGAATCATTATCAAGAATGGGAACCAAAATGGTTTGATGCAGAGGCCTTCTTCCTTCAGTACTGCAGGTTACTTCACATGAAAATGAGCAGAAGTGAGTGACTTGATGCATATTCTACATGGAATAATCTGAGAATCCTAAATAAACTAATGCAGTAAAATTAAAACTGGAAGAACAAATACTTTACATTTCATATATCAAACTTGTAGAACAGATTCTGTTGGAGGATGGTATTGAGAAAAATAACCAAGGAGATGGTTAAAAAGGTAGCAATGGGAATAATGATGACATGAAGTGAATTTTCTCTAGTTACAAAAATCCATATAAATACCTAAATACTATAAATCAGGGAATTTTTTTTTAAACTTCTTATCCGTATTTGGTGTCTTACCTTTATTCCAAGGCAATTTGTACCATCTTTAGAGGAAAAATATCTAATTAGATAAGTTGTGGGCTCATGACATAAATTTCCACTGTTTAACCAGCACCACACTGCTAAAAGTACACAGCCACTTCAGATATATCTGTTAGGCACACCAAAGCCATGCAGGGGTATCGCTCCCCTTATTGAAAGAGCATTGCTTGCACAGCTGGGGCAATCAGTTCCAGGCACAGCTCTACCTCAGCAGCATTGGGACCCTGGGCTTCAGTGCTGGCACTATCCTGTTTACAAATGCACAAATAAAAAAGTTATCTTTCTGGAAGCTTTGTTCTGGCAATTCACAGTTGAGGAACAACAGTCACAAATCATAAATTTCATACCTTTGTCACCAGGATTTAAAAAAATCTGCAGGGTTCTTGTTTGGACGCAAATCCCAGTAGGCGCACCTCCTGTGATGCACATAAAAAAAAAAAAAAAACTTTTAAAAGGTTTTCATTTTGGCAGCTACTGCCAAGGCAAAACTTTCTTTCAACCCTTTCCATGTTATTTTGGGGAAGGCTCTGCTTCTTCTGCACAGAGGTCTTGGCCCCCACCTCTTGCACCTGCACCTTTGAAGCCTAACAGGAAAATTGGAAGTTAGTGATGGGGTTTTTTTTCCCAGGTCCTTTCCCAACAGGTCCTTTCATTGCTTTGCAGTAACTGCTAGTACCTTGTGACATACTGACAAAGGTTGCTTTTTCCCCACAAACACCTCAGAATAATGAGATGTGGCAAATTAAACTGCATTTGCCTTTTGTCTAGCATAATCCTATTTTAAATCATGTTTTTATTCCGTGTTTAATGTATTTTACAGCTCATTGGAAGATCCACGTTGGCAGCCCAGGTGAGAAAAGTTTTCTTCAGCTCCACAAACCCACTATTTATGGAGCTCATCCATACAGTCCCCTCCCTGCCCTCAATGCAGTGGGGAGACAGGAACCAACAGGTCACAGCTGCAGACCCAGCCAAGCATGGCCTCCCCAGCAGCAGAATTAACTGCAGAGGTCTAGGACTGAGTTCGAGGAGCAAACTCCCCCAAGGAGCTGTGCAGGACATTGTCCCAGAGCACCTGAGTGAAATCACCCAGCAGGTGACACAAAGTCTTCCTGGGTGCACCTAGAAGGAGCTGGGTGAACCACAGCAGCCTTGATGGCAATCTCAAAGAAACCAGTGCTGTGGAGATTTAGTAAGACATGGGGGTCTCCACAAAACACCTCCTGACCCCAAAATCCTCACCTCTCTGAAGGCTGTGTACTCCTCTTCCCCAAGCAAACAAAATGCTGAAGAAAGCTAGTTTCCTCCTCTGCTGTTTCCCTTCTGTCCTTCAGGCTGGCCCTGCTCAGCCTCCACATTCAGGCAGCGTGCATTTCCTCTCGAGCACATTTAAGGAGCACAGACATGATCATTTAAGTGCACGCTTTACTTAGCTGTCCTTAAGAACACAAAATAGACCCAGAAAAAAAAGACGGTGTCTGTATGCTCATTAAAACGCTTTCAGCCCAGGGCAAGGATTTGATCAAAAGGATTCCTGCCAATGGAAGGGCATGCTGGAGCCATTGTAAGAAGTTATGTGCGAGCGTCTGCCTTCCTTTCCTTTTCTTTCTTGTGCCCTGTCCCTTCCACTGCCACCTCCAATCTCTTTTCTTCCAGCTGGGGGAACAGAAGAGATTTTACTTCCTTGATGACAATTGTGTCCTTTGAGCAGCCAAAGCAAAAGGCACTTTGAGTTCAAATGAGACTGTGACTTAAACCAATATTAGCCAAGACCAACACATGTTTATTGTAATATAAGTAACCTTCATTCTGATCAGCAGGTTTTCCTCACCTCACTGCAGTTTTACTCATTGCCTCTTTCATTCTTCCAAAATGAATAAATGAAATGGCTGCACATTTTTATTCACAGCAGTGGGTTTCAGAACTTCAAATCAGAGAGGCGTTTTGATTTTAGAAATAAACTCCAGAGGAAACAGTTTCAGCCAGAACTTTCATATATTTTTTTTACCAGTTTAAGGTAACATCAAAACTCACCTTTCCAAAAAAATGAAACCTCACAGCATTCTTTTAATCCAAATTAAATAAAGTGTCATCCCTGTGTCCTCTTCCTTCATATTTAGAGGGAAAGAAAACTATCCTGCCCATACTTTAATGGTTTTGTCTGCAAATCCTAAATGCTCTGCTGCTGCAAATTTCAAATGATCTTATACAGCCAAAGTCTCTTTGGTGTCAGCAGCTGCCCAGGTAGCAACACAACCACGAGAACGCTGCTGATCAGAACAATGAATGCCTGATCTACAGATGTCATATCAAGGTAGAAATCTTGATGAGCATTGTAGTGACATTACAAAGTGGATTACACATGCTGTATCTGGGTCAGAGAAGGAGTTATTTCAGTAAGGTCAACAAAGTACTTCTGGCCAAACTTATTTTTCAACATTTTGAGAGATACGCTTTTGTTTGTTACTTCATGTTGCATCTAATAACAATGCTCTCTCTGTTCTCCCCTATCAGTCTGGAAGCAAAGTTAAAAGGAAGGCAAAACACTCCCATGCCTGGGGTCATGCAATTTCAGAGATGGGCTCCAGCTCCCTGCTCTAGTTTCCTTCATGACTGGGGGCCCAGCTGCTGGTGCCCAGAGAAGCTTTTGAGCTGCCTGGTCGAAGTGTGTGTCCCTTTCGTCCCTCTCTCCCTGCCTGCACTCTCCACCCAGTGACAGGATACAATCAGGACTTTCTTGTTTTCCAGGTCTGTTGGTGTTTGTCAAGGAAATAATTATAGCAAGGCTGTAAGGTCCTCAGATGCTCCAGTCCATGCACACAATAAGTACCAAACCACTTATTTTTGGATGTGGGGGTCCCTACATGGGAAAGCAGTCACTGTTCAGCACAGAACACACCTCACCTTCAACCATCTTTCCCAGAAACAGACAACAGGCCAAAGGCTAAGGTGCCATTTCTGAATGGCAGACAGGAGAGGAAGCAGCCCTATCCAGGGAATGTGACATTTTAAAGCTGTCGGTTTACAGTACTGTTGGTGGGAGGAAGCAATACTTTTAGATTATTTTTTGCTTTGCTTTACCAATGCATTTTCTTGTCTTAATTTTGAAACTGATTTTTCTTTTTTTTTTTTCAGATTTGGGGCAAAACAAATACCAAATGTAGTTCTTGACATCTGACATCTTATGTTTCCAAATTCAATGGGCTCCCTGAGATGCTGGCAGCTGCAAACAAAATTGGAATGACTGTCCATCCCTTTCAGCTGTGCTGGGGCTCTCAATGCCAGTAGCCCCACGGGACCCACCATACACACTGAACCTCCTGGCTCCTCAACTTCCCTGCAGAGGACACCCTGGGTATTGTGGCTAGCTTGGTATGGCTTGGGCAAGACATGCATGTTAAAAATATTGCTATGAGATTGTCAAGAGAGCAATACCCTTGTGTTGGAGAGACTTTTCAAGGCAGTACTTCAGCTCCATTAGTCCTTATCCAACTCAAAAGCTTGGGATGCAACTTGAGGATGCACTAGCAATCACACCAGATAATCCACTGGACCTCCTTCCACCATTAAGAGTTTAGAAACTTTTTCCCAGTTTCAAGTCTTGACAGAAAACTAGTTTAATGCTCAAGCATTACTCAGAGTGAACTCAGATAAATTGACTTTTGGTCAGGTCCTTTCCACCACAATAGCCTGCCTAAAACTGCAGAAGCAGATCTTAAACTGAAGCATTGATGTCACCTCTGAACAGCTCAACCTAAAAGAAGATATGTGCCTATATATATATATCAAGAGATAAAAAAATGTTCCAGTTATCCGACCTAATTACAAACATAATCCAATTGTGTTGTTTCTATTTTTTAAAGGGAAGAAAAAAAAGAGAGATTTCTACTCACTTGAAGAAGTGGCAATCCTAATACCACAAATCTGAACATTTCTGTAAGAGTAAAAGATGGAAACCAGATCTGTAACTGAAAGCTGTAATTATCAAGGCTAACCTTTCGTGACTGAGAAAAGCAGAATTAAAAAAGATAAAAAATCAGGTTAAGAAAAAACGCTCAAAAGCTGAAATAACTAAAAGAGAGGAAAATTGTTTGGTTTTTTTTTCCCAGTTGCTATCCTGCATGTCAAAAAATCTGTGAAATCCTATGGGGGTAGCAAGAAGCCTATGCTGTATTTCTTTCTCCATTATGACAGTAGACTTTATTCCAGAACGGTGGTACACGTGTCAGACACATCTGGCTCAACAAGGGTATGATCCAACACCCAAGGAGCACAACTAAGATTATCCCATTGACTTCTGTAGGCATTCCTCCAAGCTGCTACCCTCATGGTGCTGCGTTACTTCCCTTAATGGATAATTCTCAGCTCACATCTGTGTTCTAAAACGTTGCTGGTGGCACAATAAGAATGAGTTTATTTGCTTTTATTATGGTGTATGATTCACATTCTATCAATACAATGCAAGATTTGAGTTTGATGTGAAATAATCGACCTGTTTATGGAGGGAAAGTAAGGCCCCCTCCATGTTTTAATAAAGCTTTACCACATATATAAATAACAGGCACAATTTGTTTCCATTAGGAAGATAAGCTTTCTTCAAAGCAGTTCACTGTTTAAGGCTTTAAATTTTGCCAGCACTTGCACAAGATTGCAACAAACCTTGACTTATTTACAGAGAGATGTTGAGGGGAGATAAAGTCACTTAATGATCCACCAGTTCTTGCTAAATACATTTTCCTTCCATGCCCTCTCTGAAAGCAGGTAGGATAGCACCATTCTTCAGTGTATTCTTAAAATACTTGAACTAAAGATTTTACAGAACAATTTAGCAAATGGGGCTTATGGATTCTCCGACTAAAATAATCCTCTAAGAACTTGGGGTTAAAAACAACAACAAAAAAGTCCTTAGGCATTTATTTGAAAATAATTATATAGTAAGAATAGAAAAGGGGACAACAATGGCATAAACAAACCAAAAGTTTTATTCGCTTTGGTGCCTCATTCAAGACCAGGTGGTTTCTGTGACATAAACTGTCAACTTTCAGTTTTCTGAACTTCTGTCAGATTTGCAGCAACAACAGCAAACAACTGCCCCAAATGCCCCAAGCACTGAGGAGAAAATATTCCCATCAACAGAAACATTTGACCTCTGCTTGTCTGAGTGCATTCCAGCTTCTCTGTGTTTGTTCATAAGGACTCTGCTTGAGTGGACATCAGCTCGCAGCAAGGACTGACTTAGTAAAACCAATATGTTGCCATAGGGACCCTGATGTATTTATCAGAATTTCCCTTTCCCTTGTGTTCAGTTTTGACTTGAATAGGATAAGAGTGGTTTGGGTTGCTTTTTTCTTTTTGTTAAGAAAGGTAAACAAATAAAAAAATTTTAAAATAAAATTAAAAAAACCTACAAGAAAGACAAAATCTAAACCAACCAAACAAGCCAAACCAAACAAAACCAAAAAACAAAACTAAAAATAACAACTAAAAAACCCTACAAAATACCCTCCAGTGTTCATTTCTTATCATTGCATTTGGTCAGTTCCCAGGCTGCCAGCAGTACCCCTCTCTGCTCACCTTAGAAATGTGCAGCTGCAGGTAGTCTACTGAGCCATGCTGCAGGCCCTTGGAAGTCAATCCAAAGTGTCTGTGTGCCTCTGTTGAGGACAACACTGCTGCCCAGGAAGCAAGAGAGGAGTCTCCTCTCCCTGCAGGGTTACAGGTGGTAACCTCCTACATAGACCTTTCAGAGGTAAAATACCAACATTGGCATTGAAAGCTCCAACTCTACAGAGGAACTGAAAGTTAAGAAGAGAGGGAGAGTTTTAACTTGGCATAATTTCAGCACTGTGTGTGACTGGTGCAGCAGGTGAGGCAGGGTTCTGAACCCAAAGGATTCTGTAACTCTTTATTAACCCTGCAAGGAAGGTGCTGAGCACCTGGAGCATTAGTCATCACACATCTTACTCTGGATTCCTCTCTCCAGTTTCTGCCTTGGCCATTTCCCTGCGGAAATGCATCTCTCTTCCCACGTGAAGTGAAGCTGACCAGCATGAGCCCTTTTTCCCCCTCTGGGCTGCTGGCAGTGAAAGCAAAGCAAAGCAATCAGCAGGGTCTGTTTGCAGACAGGGTTTGAGAAAATCCCCCTCTCCCCCTCCCACAGGTCCTGGGCACACAAGTGCCGCATGGGAAACAACAAACACAACGTTAGTCATTTCCTCCGTGCTGCCAGCTGCTGAGGGTTTGCATAAGAAGAACCCTTGGACTTCAGATTATTTCTTAAAACACCTCTCGCCCCAAATCTTTCAGCAAACAAATGCTGGACTGGTGCCACTGAGGCCAGTTGAGTCCTGTTTCCTGGTGTGCCCTGCCACCTTCCTTGCCATCACTGCCCCCACACACTCCCATTCCTCACCCCACAGCCACCTGCTGTCTGGCAGGGGCTGTATTTTGGAGGCCTTCTGCCTGTGCTGCAGTCATGCAGATGCAGGGCAGATGCTCAGGTTTAGATGCTTCTTTATTGATCAATACTTAGGTGATGGTGGCATCTAAAAACTTCAGTTATGGATCAGGGCCCATGTGACATTACAGGGCTGAGTGATAAAGGAGACAGCCTTTGCCCCCAGAAAACAAACAGTCAACAAGCCAGTCAGTGTGGAGAAAGGAAAACGGGTAGCATGGACCAATAATGAAAAGAACATGTAGCAATAAGTCAAAACTTCAGCCTTGTAAATAAGATTGTAATTTTGATGTGACCCCTGCTCCTGAATCAGAAGGTGAAAGCACCATGATCATTATGCTTCTGATGCTCTTGGGCATTTTGTCTTGTCTCTCATTTTCCCCAAGCCTTCCTTTGCCCTCCTCAGCCAAACATATGCTCAGAGACCTGGCACTGGCTTTCACTGCTCTGAGTAATTCCTGTGCTTTAGCATACAATAGCTGTTATCCCTGAGATCACCATCATGTTGGAAGCCTTCTGCCTCATCTCTTCACACCAAGTGGAACATGTCCTCAGGCAGGTGGGAGGATGGCACAATGTTCTACTCCCCAAACCTCTCCCCAGTGTTTTGCTGTAGCATTTCCACAATGTGGAGCAGAAAGGACCAAAACGAAGACCACAGGAGGTAGTATGGAGTTGACCAGGAGGTCATCTCTTGGTCCTGTTGGCTGGCCTTTGCTGGGAAGATCAGTCAAGAGTCATAGAAGACTGTTGAAGAGCCCTGGAAAGCACTAGAGAGCTTCAAACAAAAAAAACCCCAAACCTGAGTTTCTACAGCTGATGCAGTCACTCTGGTCCCTCTGTACACTGTACTCCACCAAAAGCTTTTATTTCTTGCTTTATTCTGTAGCCCACTTAAGCTTTCCTCTTTCTTGATTTCACTTCCTGGGGAGTTTGATATTGAGGTTGAGTAGTCTTAGGCATCATGCTCATCTAGTTTAGCCCACAAAGTCTCTCCTCTTTGTCACCACTTTATCCCTATTTGACCACATTTTCCATTTCTTGCTTCCAACAAAATGCTTTGTATAGTAAATTGCCTCATCTGAATCACTTATCTTAACAGGAAAGGCATGTCTTGCTTCAGCTCTAATTATAAGGAAAGTACTCTTTGGAAAATGTGTTTTGAGCTCATAGGAGTTTTCCCATTTTATTTACTATTCATTTTTCTTCCTCCTCAACCCCCAGCATCATAACCCCAGGAAGTTATTTTCTGTAATCATCCTCTTATGTGAGCACACTGAAGCAGTGAATTTGTTAATGTTTCTGGCTATGTCTACCTATGCTGTCAATAAATCATGTTCAGCATATCCTTTACTGATTCTCTGTTGCTTACATACTTGAACACTTTCTTATTATTTACATTAACCTCCTCTGCAATCTTACTGCACTTTTTTTGCCTGTTCTTGCTTTTTCATTGTTTACTGTCTCGTTTTGCAGTCATGCTCAAAACCTCTTTATATCTCACATCTACACTTCTCACTTATTTGTCACATATTTGCTCATTAATCATTGGTCTTGGAGGAAAAGTGGTTTTCTCTACTTGCTTCCCTTTTGGAGATACATCACAAATCTCTCCATCTTTGCTTCCTTCTAAAAAAATCTATCAGTGTTAATATCAAAATTTTAATCTTATCTCAAGCTGACCACGGGCTTATACTCCTCAACAGAAAACAGCTTGCCAGGGAAAAAATAAATGAAAATGAATGATGAAGACATAAAATTATGGGCTTTCATGATGAAAACTCTCTGCCAGGCTCCTGTAGTCTGTGGGTATTGCCTCCGGACAGTATTATTGGTCTCTTACAATAAACTATTTCTAGGCTTTACAGTCTTTTTTTACAGTGTTCTGCTCTCCCTCATATCTCCTCATTACTGGTCTTTTCCTACCTCCCCATCTCTCCATATAAGTAGGAAGAGTAGGTGAAATTCAAAACAGAGGTAGAGATAGGGACACATGGAAATACACAGGCTGAGCTGTCCCCAGATATTCAGCCATTGGATTCTGTTGGTGGGCTAGGACTGGAGTGCAAAATACATCAGAACAAAGGCTATTTACAAAATATTCACACCAAAGTCCCAGATGCTAATCTTTGTAACCACACATGCTGCTGAAGGCTGATGAGAACTAAACATGTATTCCAAAGCATGAGGGAGTACCCTAAATATAGCTCCTCTGACAAGGTTATACTCTGATGAACCTTTCAGTACTCCTAGAAAAGGGCAGCTGCTCAAGCCAGTACAGCTTATGTGTGAAGAAACTTTCCATGCTGTATTTTCTGATTCTCTTATTCTGTTATTTCTTGTGAATTTGGGAAATAGCCCTTGACTTGATTGCTAGATTAGGAATCCCTAAGGTGAGTAGGGTTTTATCTGTGTAGACCATGATACACCATCAGCTACTGGTTCATTTTCAAAAACCATGGGACACTCTTGGCAATACTTGCTCAGAAAGCAATGGAAAATTTCATAATTTTTTGTTCATATGTCTTAGGATTTGATAGATGTTCCTTCATATTGATCAATGAGTGACTAAAGGGAACAAAATCTCAAGCAAATGATTTCTTACCAGAATTCACCAGAAAACATTCAATTGAATGATCAAGATGGAGCAATGCCTTTCATCAACACTGACACTCTGTATTGATAGGTACTGAAACAGACTTCAAGGAGAGAGTCCAGACAGCCAGAAGCCCAGTGAATATGGCAGTAATGAAGGAGGTAGGAGACAGTCTGAGTCCCTGCTTTGCCTAATGTAATCAGGGACTTGTTGCTCTGACATGGCAGGCTGAGTGTAAGCTCCATCTGGCCCCTTATAGATGCCTTCAATACAGGCTACTACATCTGAGCTCATCATCCATCCTGCCCTATGGCTGCTGGAGAGATGCAGGAATTTTTAGTACCTGTTACTCAAGCCCTGAGTATGACTGCTGCTCTGCAGTGGAGACAGAGGGAGTGAATCAGAGGGAGAGCTCTACCCTGCACACCCAGCAGCTGAGAAAGAACCCCTTGGACACTCAGTCAACCCCACTGAATGAAACAGTGAGCAGGAAAGGTAGATGGGCTCATCTCACCTCCTACAGGTATGGTCACCTACCTGGCCCAGGGGCTGCTTTTTCCAGGTGCTTCCTGCTGCCACACTCCAACATCATCTGCTCTTCTCTGCTGTGTGCAGATCACTTGCACAACACACTGTGAGTTTTGCAGGCAAGGCAGTGTACTGCTCTGCTCTTCTGCTTGCTTCTCTTGCTTAATCTGAGGTGAGTGATGTACTTCACACCTGACAGCTCATCCTCTAGAAAGTCCACACCAGGTCACGTGCTCATATTTTAGTTACCACGTCATTTTTCATGCTGTGGTTATGTATACTAATTTCCACAGTCCCCTAGAAGGCTTCATGGCAATGAGGTACTGCCAAATAACTTCATTTAACTGAGAAAAAGTTTGCACTTTTCCATACTAGGGGCTTATCCTATCACCTGTAATATTTGGTGGAGTTTAGTACTTTCCAAGTAAGGCATTTTCCCTCATCACATTCTCAATGCCATTGTTTCCAGCCTGATTAAATCCATCTTCATTCTTGCCTTTTGGGATGAGAATTAGTTTTCTTCAGTGTTTCTACTTTTTCCACAGATACACTTATTCAGAGTGCTCATGCCATAGGAAATACAAGGCTAAGTTTTAGAACTGGAGCACCAACTGATATACTGGTATACCTGAGAAGACCAAGGTGTAAAGGTATTAATATAGCTGCCAGGGACAGCCAGACAGCCACATAATTTAGAACAGTGTCAGGACTGTTCTAAAATATGCAGGTGTTCCTGACCCCCACTGAACTCTCCATTAGCCAAGGATCATTGCAACTATTAGCCTCTGCTGCTGTATTCCCTCACTAGGCTAAACTAGGATGAATTTCAATTACTGGGCCATTCCCTTCCCTTCCAGCTTTATAGCCTCTTTCAAGAAATACCCCCTATCATATTTCCAACACATTACAATATTCCAGTCAATTTTCATTAGCACAACTTTCATTTGGTTGAATTTCTTCCTGTGTCTTATGTGTCTTTGTTGCCTCTTCTTGAGCATTTTTTTTCCTGGTGATAGACCGTGTCACTGGATCCTAACTACTCCCCAACTTCAACTTAATTGATCGAACTTGGCACGTTTCCTAGAATTAGGACTGTGTAGGCTCAGACTACACAAGCTTGGCTGCTCAGCTGGCCATGTGAGATGGCAATCTTGCATTACTTCTGGAAACCCATTCCCCCGCTTCACTTCTGCATCGTGGCTGTCCCAATCAATAGCCGAGTAATTAAAATCCCTCATGATCAATGTTCTAGCTGTTTTACAGACTTCTCTTATCTGTAAAAACATTTCCCAACCTACTTTCTTTGCTTGCCCTGGGGGTCTGTAGCAACATCCAGGAATAGCATGACTGCATTCATTGTCCTTCCTCAGCTTCTGCCCAAACAGTCTCTGCTCTGACAGACGAAACATTTGTAGTGTTTCCTGCTCTGGACATGGATATACACTGCTGTCTCTGCTGTGATTGAAGAACACAGCCTGCCCCTTAATAAACTTTGCATCTCCCTACTCTGTTTTCAGTCCATTCTAGCTCACACATTCCAGGAATATCACGCTTAGCCTTGGAAATGCATGTTTTCAATTGCTGACCTTATTAATATGCTCACAGCATTTGTATATAAGCTATTTTCTCCTCCCACCTTTGCTTTACATTCTCATTATCTCCTACAATGACAACCAGCGGATACATTACTGAGAGATCCATGCATTCCCTCCTTTAAATTCTTCTCCTCCCACACCACTAATCTAAAAAAATGGCTAGATCATTTCCTTATTAGTGGACAATCTGTTTGCTCCCATAGGGTGTAGAATAAAGCAGGCCATCTCTCCTTTGCCATTTTGCTTTCTCTGTTTATTTGTTTACAACATACCAAAGTCTCACATTCCTCCTTCTCTTGATCCCCCCCCCGATCAATCTAATCTATTAATTTTACTGTGCTAAAAATGAGCCACTTGCATACTGGAAAATACCATTATGCTGCTTCCTTCTTCCACAGGCTAGGCAGGATTTGTAAGGCTTTCTTTTTACAAATACCTGTATGTCTTCCCTCTACATAATTTACAAAAATCACCATCCATTATGCTAGACTTGTTTTAAAGCTCTTTTATCTGCCATAACCCACTGACTAAAAATTCCCTATCCCTTCTCCTGGAAGCATTTAAGTTGTGTGCATTTGTGTGAGGGTTTGGTGTTTTAAACAACTGTCGGCAACATCAACTCTGCCATCAACATTTCTCTGATCTAATTGTGCTGCAGATTTCCCCATACCCATTTCATCATTTTGTGAGACTGTGTCTTCTGAATCATTAAAACTCTGGGAAATGTTCTAGGCACTGGTGCAAGTCCCCCTCTCTTTATTACACTTCTTCCCTCCTTCACTACGACTTTTCAGTTGCCCAGCCACTGTCCTTTATTTCCTCCTGCTTCTGCTGGAGCAGGGCTGCTTCTCCAGCACAAGGCTGTGCTTCCAATGCACTCATCCTGCAACTTGCTCACAGCTGGTTCTCCTCCTCCTCTGTCACTCCTTCAGAGTATGAAACCAGCCATCTGTCATCAGTGAACCTCTCATATTCATTGATCTTCTCCAGCACATCAACCTGTCTGTCTAATTCCACTCTCCAGTTTCTTAGTGCCACAGCGACTGCCTGCATGTGTACATATATACCTGTGTGCACACACAGGGTATTTATTGTTCTGCCTTTGCCAGTCCCCATGTTCAAAACACACAGCAGCTGGAAAAAAAGAATCTTTTTAGCTTTTTTGTTTCTGAAACCTGGGCAAGGAGAGGATGACTGCAATTCAGTCACAGACAGTAATAGACAAATTGCACATTATTTCATGAAACAATGAAGGAAAAAAACCTCAAAAATAACATGGAGCATTCCTGGTTCTGGAGGAGCTGAATTTATGAGTGGTGCCCATCCAAGCACTACAAGGTGCTGCAATGACTTACAGAGCTTCTTTTCCCTTCTAGTATGCAGTGAAATGCAGGATGGGGAACAGAAACAGAGCTGTGCACTCTCTTTGCTCTCTCTGACCAACACGGATCCATTCTCTTTTGACACCACTCCCAAATCTTCTTACTCCACCTGTGGTCCATTCTCTCACCTTTGGACCATGGGCTCTTGTGCTGTGTTTGTACAGAGCCAGTTCAGTGGCCATGCCTCATGGCTAGTGCTGGGAGCCACAATGGAGTGAGAAAAAACAAAAACAACACTAATAACACTAACATCAACTCACTGTGAGGTCAGTCCTTCCACAATCTAAGTAAAGCCTTTATTCTTATATGGTTTACAGGGTTGGGTTTTTTTGGACCTCTTCTAATAGCTAAGCTTAAGTCCAAACTGTACTTCTGCCACTAACTCAACCCCAGACTGTTCAACAGAGAAATCAGGCTGGTTGAAAGTAGCATCCTGACTTTCTAGTTTCTTGAATCTACTTCTCTTAAAGGGTGCAATGAAGTCCTCTGTTTTATGTACATAATTCTGCTGAAATCAGTCAGACCTCAGGATGACGGTGACTTCTGTTCTTGCATGGCACAAAGATGTTTATATTTTCAAAACAAAAATAATCTAAGAAAATGCGGTTCATCTTCTTTCACTTCCACTAAATCACACTGCAGTTTCGTGATTTCTCTACTGATGACATCAGATTAAAACCTACAGAGGCAATACGTCTCACATCAAATATAATGGGCCTGTTTGTAATTGTTGCAAATTTCTTCTTCGTCAGCCTGACTGCTGCATATATGAACATTGTATCCCTTTTCAAAAAATCACTGCGACATTTTTGGTAGATGTTTACTGTATATGATCAGGGGATGAATGTTTTTTAAATCTTGGGTATCTTGTCTGGGTTTAATTTTTTTCTCAAAATGCTAATACTGATTAAAACATATTATTATCAGTTTATCTTTTTCAAATCACATCATTATGGTAAGACACCTTTGCTGTTGTATAGTGGAAAGAAGGGGCATCTTGTAATACTCAAAGCCCTTGTTTTGCACATCTATGCCTTGTCTTACTTTTTCTTGAACCTTGGCCTTAACTGCTACCTGTGATCTTGCTAATCCACCTACAGAAATTAGGAGAAAAGTACTTGGCTTATGAAGAAGATGTTTCTTTTTATGTAATCCAATTTATTTACCAGTTATACCCAGAAATTCTTGTTCCTCTGAGAAATTGTGAGGAAAAGCAACTTCCCCATGTAAGAATTCAAGCCTGCCTCTCAGCAAGGGCTTTGGTAAAACCCCTCTTGGACTTCTTCCAAGACCATTTCACCCTGCTTCTCTTACCTCCCACCATCTGCTCAGCACCCAGATCCCCACATTTGCAATGAAAAAATGCTTTGGCCTGCACAAATTCAAGTTGATTGGCTGCCCCTTAAGCCTAATTCCTTAGGTGAAGTCTTTCACTGTCTTTATCTTCCTTCATAAGGAAAACTTCCTCCATGAAACCCCAGTGATATGTGGCTGCAAACCCATTTGCCTAATGAGGTCAGCAACTGCCTGCAGATGACAGACAACTTGATTGCAGCCATTAGCACATTCCAACATAACAAACACATATTTTTAGTGAATAGTTTAGCAAAAGGTGCTGGACTCACATTTCTGTAAAGTGAGGTTCTCTCTTGACCTACAAGGCCACTCTTACACATGCCTTTTGCCCATTTCCCCCTTGTCACCTACTCATGCATTTTTGGCGGTCCTGGTGGCCAATTTCAGGCACCCTGATTTCAGCTGCTTGTCTTTGTGCTTCTGCAACTGCCTCTGCTGGCAGGCACAGGTGGCATCTTGAGCTGGGTCAGGGAACTGATCTGGCTGAAAAGTAACAGGAAAAGTCAAAGATTGTTTTCAAGAAAATTGTTTTTCTGAGCTTGTTCACCAGAGGATCATGGGCAATGGATAGGGGCTTCGTACTTCCTTAAGATTGTGGTCCTGGATGAGGCCCCATGGAAGTTTTAACTAGCCTAGGACAAATTCTGCCACATTCCACTACAGCCGTCCCTTCTTCCCATGTTGTGGATGCCACTAAAGACTGTCACACATCCAACAAGAAGCTGAGACTTAGCATTTACTTCTTAGAGCAGGCTGATTTCCCACTTACTTCTTAGAGCTGGTTTTGTTCAAGACTGAATTTAAACAAATTACAATGTTTTCCTCCCCATCCAGTTTCTTTCAGAAAACTTGTTTCCAAATTTCTGTTCTCATATTGAAGACTCTGTCTACAAAGTTTCTACCTGAGAAAAATCTGATTTAATTTTAGGTCCTTCAGTCAGTCTAAGAAATGCAGTCATGTAACTTGACTGACAAAGATTATCCATGCTTGCAGATTGTGTACTCAAGCAGTAAGGGGACTCTTGCAACAAAACACAAGTGGGACAACCAAAAAAAGGAGAAGAAAGATCAAAAACAAGTCATGAACAAGATTATTAGAGAAGTTTTAAGCAAGGACTTTACACAAAGTCATGATGTGCACCACACACAGAAACATCACCCATGCCCACACCTAATCTTTCCAGCTTGGATCTTTTGAACTGCCTCAGTCAAAGAAAACAAGAGTCCTAAATGATTTCTAACCATTTGGAGAAAACTTTCCACAGTTCTTCTTAGGCCTGTGCTGGATTTTCTGCTGGGATGAACTGCAGGTGCTGAATTAATTTGCCTAATGTAGGCAGCACATGCCACGGGAGATGCTGCAAGGTATTCCAGCTGGTGGCCACTGCTGCTCCAGAAGGGTTTGGCCTCTCGTTATCATGGCAGCTGGCTCCAAGGAAATATCTGGAATAAACATGGTTGTCCCAAGACTGGGTTTAAGCAACTGAATTCTTCCCCTGTGCTTAAATACCTGTTGAAGTACAATGTAGCTGTGGGGGAGGGAGCTCTTTCCCCTTTGTCTCCAGGTTCAGATAGGTGCCGTGGCAATGGGCAAACACGGAAAACCACAGGGGGATGTGCTGTAACAAGTCGCACCAAGAGCTCTTTCACAACTCCCCAGCCAAGCAAAAACGAGCAACAAGAGATTTGGGAACTGATTCTTTTCTGCAGTTGCAATTCACTCCCTTCCTCAAAGGCTGAGTGTGCCGGAAATCGGTCAAGCTCTGGTACCCTGAACACTTGCTTGGCTCAGGCACGGCCACCACAGAGGGAAACAGGACCTTCTGCTTAGCGGGCCAAGACTGTCTCTGCACTGCCCTCACTGCCCAGAGAGCCTCTCCAGGGACTGTCCTCACCTTCTGTCACACTGGAGCAAGGATCTTCATGTCTTCAAGCACGGCTCTGATGTCTTAGGGACACTGCAAGATGCTGGGGTCTCCCAGTCTACTGCTCCCACCCTTACAGCTCCCAGGAGTCTGGATCTTCATGCCATGCATGGACACAGGCTTCAGTGGAGTGCTCTCCACTAAGGATCAATAGCAGCATTACAGCCCCTCAGTTCTTCCTCTATCTTCCCACACGCTTATGCTTTCCTGCACGTTACACAGAAGCTTATCTTTCATCATTCCCAGTTGTTCCTCTACCTCACTTTCCCTTCAAAGCTGGACACACAGCTGAGCTCCTTGTAATTCATGGAAATAACCTCTCTGCAGCATTGCAACATTGACCCAGAAGTGCACCTCTAACTGATGAACACTGCTAGGATGGAGGGCTCAGGGAAAAGAGAGAAATATGTGGGCTGTGGTGGAAGGGAAGAGCTGATGGGTGGAATAGATTGCTAAACAATTTAATTGCTTTTTCTGTTTTGCTGTGGAGGAATATGCAGTGTGGCAACCTTAGCTCAGCTACTGACTTTGTGTGTATGTGTGTGTGTGTGTGTGTGTGTGCAAAAACATATATAATTAAATGTAAGTGTTTACACACTTAGTTCTGCATTATTTAAACACTCCATTATGAAGTATATGGTAGAGTCATACTTCATTTCCACCTGTAAAGAATAAACCATGTAACTCACGTGGGTGCCAGAGATCTCAAACAACTAGTCTCTATAAACCCTGGAGGGAATGCTAAATCGAGCTGAAAACTTTCATTCCAGCATTATGCATCCACTTTTCCTGTTAACCTGTTTTTCCCTCAATCAGAGGATTTCGGGTTTGCTCCAGGCAATACCTTCTCAGAAAGAAGAAAGTATGTGATGTGATTCCTGTTCTGATTTTAAAAGCTTTCCAGAAAGAAAGTCTGGGAGAACATAGATTGCATAACAATGATTTTTTTAAAAAGGGAAAAATCCACTTCAGTTCTGAAGATTGTAGGGGCTCAAGGATTTGTTGCACTGCAATATCTAGAGTCATGAGGGGAGATAAATGCCAAAGTAGAGGAGTCAATTTGGTGTATGAAAGATGGGACCTCACATCTTCCATCTGCTTGCAGTGACTTGAAGCTATACATTTTCATTTACACAGCTTTGTGCTGACCAGTGGTCCATAAAGCAGGCTAGGATGCTGGGGATACTCCGTTAAAGCAGTTTCACTACACATGGAACACACTGATATTCCCTTGGCTGGAGGAATAAAGGAACATGACTCTAAAATTCCCTGGTCATATTAGAGTCCTAACCTGGGACTTGGATTAGATAAAGCAGATATGAGATTTAGGGAATATCTTCTCATATTTAATTTCAACACGTATCGAGAAGAGCTGAGGTGTCCACTCAGAATTGTAAGACTATTCACGTACAGCAAAGTCAGTAAATTGTACCTCACTCTTACAGCCCAATACTTTGCTTAAAAGACTTCTGACATTAAAACTTCTAAAAGTAGCAGTCTGAAGTTCCTGGATGAGGAAGACACCTTGCAACTTCAGCCACTGGCCATCTGATCTTTGAGATGGCCAGCACTGCTGGTTGTACTTTAAAGGTACAGGGATGGAAAGACTCACTGGTTAATAATGTGAAGCCAGGCCTGGAAGCACCACGGTGCTCCAGGGAATGATACACAGTAGCAGTACAAACTCAAGTAATAGGGCAGAAAAATACTGTCAGATGAGGAAATGTTTGTGAGAATTGGGTATTGGCTAAACAGTTCATTAAATCTTCACAGTCCCATCATTGTTTCCCATTTCTTGTCTCAGTTTTGTCTCAGCCAAGAACAAGAGGCTGTAAAGCAATTTCCCAGAACCAAGAATGCCAAAATACTTCTCAGTTCTAGTACTTCATTTCTATTTTACTTTGGATTAGATATGAAGTGGTTGTTTTTATGTGAGTGAAAGAATGTGAACAGAGGATGAAATCAAAGTGTGGTAGAAGTAGCTACAGCTGCCTTAGACTCCAGGGAAAACAGTGCAGTAGGAACAGACATAAAGTCGTAACAGAAGGTATGAGAAAACAGCCAAAAAGTCTCCAGTGTTGGTTTGGATGACAGAGACTGCACAGAACTCTTCCCACAGAAAAACTGTATGTGCCAGCCCCTTTAGCACTCCTGACTTACAGCTAACATGGGTCATCAACAGACAATTCATTTTTGGACAAATCATGATAGATTTCCAAAGCTACGTGTAGGAGGAAGAGGACTGAGCAAAGCCTGTGTGTTAATCATCATTCTGACAAAAGGAGTCTATTTGATCTTTAATACATGGTCACAGGCTCCGTGTGACACAGTGGACGTTGCAGAGAGATGATGAGTGTAGATCTTATTTCATTATCCATGTGCTCATGTGTACAGAGAGACAGTTCATGCAGCCATCTGCTCTCACTGTGCAGTCATGCAACAGTTTTTCACATCTTTGTCTTCTGATTGGCCTTCTTTCACTCTAATTTTCTGTCTTGTTTGAGCTAAGAAGGACAAATGACTGGAAAGCAGTGCTTGCTTTTGTCTGTCAGCTCATGGTATCACAGTAGTGTATTTATACCAGTAGCAGCTCTAAAGCAATTTGCAAGTATGAAATGGGACAGAACAGCCTTAGAGCATCCCCAAAAGTGCTGAAGGGAATTATTTTTTGCTCTTTTTTTCCCTTTCCACCTGGACTCTGTCTTAGCATACATGCTTAAAGAGGAGTCAAAAATAAAAACAGTGTGAATACTAACTTTTCAAAGCTGACAAGTGATATGGAAAAACCTTTATTTTGACTGTATTAATCCTGTCTTCCACCTCATAATAATAATAAGTAGATACTGTCCCTTATCACACCTCTTGCCTCTGTTTTGCAGCCAAAACCCACTCTGATCCCCAGTTCATATATACAAAACTTCTGGTACAAGTAGTACCTTTGTACATTTGAGGTCATTCTTACTTCTAGTGCATTGCCACTGCACTTGGTCTAATAAAGTCAGTTAAAACAAAGCAGATTTGCATGCTGAAGTTTCTTTTCAGCCCAACAGGGAAAGCCTTTGAGGGTGTTTTGTCTTTCCCACTCTATACTAACACCCTGCAGCTTCTCAGATGTCCAACCAATCTTAACTTCATCTTGAAGCAAAATAAAAGGCACCAAGAAACCCAAGCTGAGCATACAAATTTGCCTGAAAAACATGGCTAGACAGGGACCCAATGGGATATCCAGGAACAGTCTATATTCTTCTCATCCGTGCACTTTTTGTGCTGGATAGACAACTCGCTAACAACCTGTGTGCCAATTGCTTTAAGGAGAGGAAAGGACAGGCTGAGGGATGAAAGGAGACAGCCAGACAGTTATAATTCAGACTTTCATAGAGCTTTTAGACTCAGATGCTCCCGAAATTCATTTATAAAATCATGTGAACTTTCTCACTGAAGGAATATCAGCAGTGATACCATTGTGGGGGAAAGAAAAGATCTCAAGCTTTGAAAATATGACCATAAGTGCTTTGCTGAATAGTGTTCAAGTGGGTTTGAAACTAGGCAAAATGAGTTTGTCTGTCCCTACTTAAAACCACAGATTAGATAAGTATGAAAATATTTTCTCTGCTAAGCTATCAGCACTTGGCTTCTCTTTTAATTATAGTCAAATAATGTAACAAAGGGCAATTTCCATAACATTTATTCTAACAATTTCTTTCATTTTGCATCACAAAATTATGCTGGACTTTTATCAGGACATGTACAACACCTACTACTTTGTACTTTACCTTGATGCTGATGCCTCTGAAAGAGCAGTAAAAGGGAGATACCTGTTAATTGCCTCGCACCTTGCCTTCAGAGAGCTGTTCAGAAAGACTCTGTAATTCTTGCACACCTTGTACACCTAAATGCAACTGCACAGGTCTTTGCTGATAAGCCATCTCACAATCTGGAATCACTTGATCTCCAACAATGTGTTGACTCTATTGTCTCAATTTCCACTTCTCAGCCTAGCACTTCTTCACACACACTGGAATATCCATAGTGAGTAAATAGCCAATCCTGAGAATCACACCAGTTTTCCTCACTAAAAGACTATTCTGAAAAATTATGATGACCAACCAGCTAGCCTTGAGTTGTGTCCTCTTTTCTCCCAAAATCCGAACCAGGTACTTTCTCTGAGTCTGAACAAATAATGGCTAATGTTTCACAGGTGGAGCCTTATTTCAGTTGTTAGAGAACTTTAAATTAACAGGGAAATGCTTAGTGAAAACATTAATGACATCTTTTTTAAGGGAGAACATTTGAAACTAAAGAAATTATATCCTTGAAACAAAAAGGAAGAGTGAAGGGTCTTCTACATTATTATTTAGGGAAATGTCATAGAAAACCAAAGCATGAAATATTTATAAACTCTGCTTTGAAGACCCCTATAAAACTGCTACTGAGTTTCTTTAAAATGAATATGCAGTCCATGATTTCAAAGCTTACTGTATCGGGTCCTCAAGGTCTTTTAAAACAATTCATTTTTACTTCAGACATGAAAGAGAAAAATGAATGTAACAAGTCTCAAAGAAAGCTTAAATCTTTGCATTTCAGGTTATGGTTTTGGTTTGCTCTTTTTTATTGATCATTTATGTTCTAATTCTAAAATGCATTGCTCATATTTAGTGCCCTACACTAGAAAAATAGTTCATCTAGGCTATATTTAAGGAAATAACATGTATTTTTTAAACTCATAAAATTAATTTGGAGGAGTTTCTATACTGCAAGAAAAAGCATCCAAACCACATTGCTCAATATTGGCAATAATGCTGTCTAGTAGATGTCTCCTCAAGAAACTTTTGATCTCAAATGTTACTTTTATTGTTGTTAAAGCTGAACCCTATGTAATTGTCCCTTCCATTACAGTATGAACACTGTCCCTCATACAGCCTGAGGCAGTGGCAACAGGCTTGTTAAAAGTAAAATATTTTATGTCAGGTCTGTAAAAAGAAATGAAGGAAACATTTAAATTTGAGACAAAATCTCCCATTGCTGCATTTTCAAAGAAAAACCAATCATTTGCAAGACAAATCATCATTTTTCCTCAGCAGACAGGGATTTTCTCTCTGAAAGGATATTAAACTCCTAAAATGTTATGCCCTATCTGAAGCCCTGAACTCCTCTGTTCAAAGCACAACATCAGAGAAGCAGTTCTTTGTTTAATGGAAACAAAATCCCCAGAAAACTAGGGCTGTTCATCCTCCCTTCTCAGAGCTTTCTTAGGGGCTTTAAGATATTTTTCTGCTGATGATTTTGTGCATTTCCATCTGGAAGGCAATGATTTATTTTTCCATTTTCTGAAAGGAACTGGAGTGAACATGGCTGTTTATTTTTTCTACTTAGATAGTGCCTTACCATGCCAAGACAACTCTGAGCACCAGCCTCATCAATTAATATCAGCACCACTCTGAGAATGGTGTTTGCTAAGAAACTGTTGCTACAGAACAAGCAAAATGAGGACAAAACATTGGGCCAAGAGCTAGAAGAGGCAGAGGGGAGCCAGGATCTGTGGATCCTGGCCCAGGGAGCACAGACGGGGTAGTGCTGTCTCCCTGGCATACTCCCCTCCCCTGCAGACCACCCCCCTCCCCACCAGCACCTCCTGGCTTTGGGCTCTGCACCTGGGTGGGAGGAGCTGTGCTGGGATGCCATTCCCACACCATATGGAGCCTTCCTCCATGTGCAAACCAGCATAGCTGAACGCTGATTCAGCTGGGGCTGTGAACCGCACCTCGCCAGGCATCTGCGGCGCTTTGGGACATTCCCTCATCCAGCCAGCCTTTGAACAGACTCCCAAAAACAGCTCCATGCACCAGTTGCCCTCCTCATATTTAATAAAAGAGAGGGGAAATAGCAAGTTCACCTTCCCAGGTTAACGTGGGGTACACTGCAAGCTGTAATTGCTGCTGCTGGAATGCTGCTGCATTTGGACAGAAAGTGAGCGCTCGCTGTCACATTTGCCACAGTGTTTTTTCTTCCTCTGGGTGGAAGGAGAGAGGCTGCTCAGTGGACTGTCTTTCCTCTGCATTAGCACACATGTATGACCCCAGCTATGCCTCATCCATATATTTCTTTTCCTCTCTCTGTGGTCCCATATTCCTGCAGCAGTCCTACCAGAAGTGTTACGTAGTGACCTTTAGCAATTGCTTTGCTTGATCTCCACAAGTAACAGACTAAGGTACCCTTTTTATGCCATCTGCAGTGGTGAACAGCAAAGAGAAAATGATAGGTTTTGACCAGTGAGACATAAATGCCTTTTTGGGCCATAATTGTGAGCATGGGCCATAACTGTGAATGATGACAATCAACAGATCATGGAGGAGTACACAGACTAACCAGCAAGGCAAGCAAACAGGAGCAGAGAGAGGAGGCAAGGGAGAAGGGGAAAGAGAGGCTAAAAAGCAGGAGTAAATGATTTACTTAAGATCCCATGGGAAGGTACTAAAAGAGGCAGAGATAAGACTCATTTTGTATCTCCCAATTCAGTGTTCTGTGTGCTGTAGCACACAGGCTGGGTTGTTTTGCTGCTCTAACACACCACTCATTGTACACTTCAAAGTTGATATTAATATTTTCTCTGCCTCTTTACACGATCTCATAAAAAGGAATCTCTCTGTCTGAATGTAAAAACTATTATCAGGCATGCAGTTGACCAAATTCTGCCCAGATGTTGCAGCGTGGTTGCAAACTATATGTCAGCTGTTCTTTTTGCTGCTCACCATGCAGTCAGCCTGTTCATCTGGCCATATGGAAGATCCATGGGAAAAAAAGAATAGCTATTTGTGCATTGGTATTGAAAGTCAGAATAATACAGCCTTTAAGATTTAATGGGTACTCAAGCTGGCTTACAAATAACCTGCTTTGTCTGCACTATTTTGTCTATGTCTTTCCTTATGAAAAACAAAGAATAGAAAAGAAAGATCAAAGAATTCAAAAGCAGCTTTGTTTTGAAAGCCAAAATGCCTTACTCTCTTCAAACAACAGGGAAGGTTTCTATGCACAGGCTTCAGACTCACTTTGCACCTTGGCCTGCTGCAGTAGATGACGGCTCCACAAGAAGTATTTCAATTCCCTGTGCCCCCTCACATCCCCTCCTTCCCCATAGACACAGAGCCCAGCAAAGCCTGAGGTTCAGTCCTCTTGCTAACCTACCTGGAAAGCCTTCTGCACGGTGGAAAGAGAAGCAGTTCCCAAGGGAAGGACAACACACAAATTATGAGAAATGGATATTTCCTGTTAAACAGGATAAGGCAGAAGTTTGTAATGTGATTCCCAGACTTCACTGAAGACAAAGGGAGATCTGAGGTAAACTCAGGCTTTTTATCACACCACATTTGCACAGTACAATGAAGCTCACATCTCATATACCAGAGGCTGATGCCTTGCCGCCACCAGGACTTAGGTGAGCTGGAGTTGCAGCTATGCCAGTGGTGGGACTGGGGTGGGGAAGAAGCCTTTGGAGGTATGGGCACTGCAAATTTAAGCAGTTAGATCAGGTACCTGCAGACCATGCACACCCATGAACAACTCAGAGTGGCTCAGTTGGGCTGGCACCAGTACTCACATGCTTACAGCACTGCTCTTTTTATCCCTGTTGACTCTTTGGGCAGTCTACATTCAGAATTTAAGCACTGCATTCACAGTTTAAAGCTAAACTGTGAAAACCCATTTCCTTCTTTACGGACAATGCCTCACCATGTCAAAAACCTGCTCTTCCAAGCCCAGGGACCTGCAGGTACCAAACTGTCTGAGACACAGCCTTCAGCAGTGCCTGGCTTGGAAAGGAAGGTCTGTCCGGAACGTCTTCGCACGTGTGAGCACCTGTTTGTACGCAGTTATCTGCTTTGCATGTGAAAGCTGAGCCTGTGCACGGCCACGCGGGCGCAACTTCAGACGTTTGATAATTTGGCCCTGGCTGCGCTGTCAGCTGCTGTCACTTTCTGTTTAGCGCAGCGTTCATAAGGCAGCAGCTAATGGGGCGGGAGCATGGGGAGGAATTCTGGCAAAGACAAGTCGCCGGGATATTTATTTGGCTGTCCTTATGTAAAAGAGTGCAAAAACGGAGCAGTAAAATATTGTAAAACTTAAGCTGATACTTCCACTAATTCAAAGTGGCAGTTTTTAAATAGGGTTGCTTCTGTTTGTCACTTTCAATCATAGAATGCTGATAGTGGTACTTAGAAGGACTTAATAGTCTTAAGAAAATAAACTGTCCCCCTCCCCCGGAGCAGAACAAACAGAGCCATATTGTCATGCCTTGAGATACATCAAGTGTGCCGAGCGGGGCGGCGGTGGCTGCGCGCTTCCTCCTCGGCGACGCAAGCGAAAGTGACAACTTGTCAACTCTCTCGTCCTGTTCACTTTGCATCCTGATCCGTTTCTTGTGCTCTCTTGCCTTTCCTTGTCTGCTCTTCCCATTTCCAGTCCTGGTCTTCAAAAGAAAAGGGCACTCCCGTGTCGGCAGCTTTTAACTGTGTTTTATTTGTGCACACCCTTTTCCTGAATTAAAAATAACTCCTTTCCCTGACTAGTTTTCACATGTTCACAGGACTTGTACCTTAAGTGAAGCAAGGCACAGGCACGACTTAGGCTTACTGAGGGAGGAGAGCCATTTTTCCAGGTAGGGAAAGGCAGAGTGGCAGGCACTAGTGCTTCATGCCCCTCGCACAGGCCAAGACAGAAACAAGCAGCCATGTGGCAGGAGGCTCCCATGCCATGTCCTCTTTCCCAGCAGCAGGATGAATCTCTTCCATTTGCAGTTGTTATTGCAAAGTCCCTGCAAAATGATGGCCAGGGTCTTGCCTGGATTAATCCTGGTTTTGCTAAGGGGCCAGGGATGTGCTGCTTACTCAAGTTTACTCTACATGGGGACCACTGGGCAGCAGCAGCCATAGTATCAGAAGTGTACTATGTTTTTCACATGCCCACCTCTTATTCTTTATTACACACCCAGTTCCACTCACTCTGACTGCAACAAAGTGCAAATCCAGCACTTTCTGTGGGTGGGCCTCCCAGATTTTAGTGAGGGAGGTGAGGCTCTGCCTCGAAGGACACGCACAGATAAAACCCAGGTACTTGCTCTTTAATATCCTTTGTCAGCTCCCTCCACGACCTGCTCAGAATCACTGCCCGAATGACTTTGCCAAGCAAAGGCAACAGAGTCAAACCAGCAGGGACTGCTGTAGGACACCTGCAGGCAGCAAGCAGAGGGGCACGGGGAGGGGGGGTCCCCCCAACACTGCCAAGGAACTGTCTCAGTATGGAGAGCATGTTGGGAGGGATGGAGAGGGACTGTGCAGCCAGCAAACACAGAGGTCACCTGAGACAGGACACAGGGGTCACTCCAAATCTCTTTCACATCAATTTTTGATGTGCTCTTTTCCTAATAAATAAACAAGCAACAATAACAACAACAAAAAGCTGTACAATTGAACAAAGATTTCATTTGAATCAGAACAGGGAGAGGCAGATTTATTTTCTAGACTGAAACTCAATCTAATAGCTCAGATAAGAAAGTGAGTGTGTGTGTGTGTGTGTGTGTGTGTGTGCGTGTGTGCAAATCCAGGAGGGGGAGTCAGATAAGAAAGAACGATTAAGTTCTTGCATGAAAGTAGTTAAGCTGTCATCTTAAGCTCACTCTGTCAGAATTATTGCTCTTTATTCATAAGAATACTAAGGAACAGATGTTCACCTGGCCAAGAAAACCTCCTGAAAGGAAGATAGCCATATGTGGCAGTGATCAGAGTGTGCTGTGATTCTTAGAAAAAAAATTTTGTTTCCTGGTATTGGTTGAAGCATAGTAGAAGAGTGAAAAGGAGAAAATAAAAGGTAGGTGGAGAGGAAAAACAAAGGGAAGGATTGCAAAGACACAAAAGGAGCCAAGGTGAAAGTACAAAAGCTAGGGGGAACTCAGGGACATTTCTTGAACATTAGTAAAAGCATTTGTAAGGACAATAGCTACACAAGAGACAGCATAATTAAAAGAGTACAAGTAAGAAAAAGAGTTGAATTTCTTTTCACAGTTTCTTTCTCTGTGTTGTTACAAGTTAGCAGGCAAAATGTGCAAGCAGTGTCCATTCTTCTCTACTTCCTAATGTATTTTCTTTGCTTACTCTTTTGTCTTATTCATTTAGTGGATTTAGAGCACTGGGATTCTTTTGTGTTGAAGTTTCATGAATCAGCCTGTCTGCTACAGCCTGGGACAAGCATATCCTCCAAACACAATCCAGAGCATAAACCAAGGAAAACACAAGAGACAAGAAAGACACAGACCCATGGGTACCTTAGAGGTAAGAGGAATTTCATCCTGTTAAATTTCTAGAGGGTTGCTCACTTCAGCTTGGGGCTGTCCAGGACACAAGCAACCAGAACAAGTAAAAAAGCAAAAACTCAGAGGGAAACTGGGAATAAGGGAGGTGATACAAGGCCAAAGAAAGATTAGGGGCAGCTGCATTAACTGGGGTCTTGCNAATAAACTGTCCCCCTCCCCCGGAGCAGAACAAACAGAGCCATATTGTCATGCCTTGAGATACATCAAGTGTGCCGAGCGGGGCGGCGGTGGCTGCGCGCTTCCTCCTCGGCGACGCAAGCGAAAGTGACAACTTGTCAACTCTCTCGTCCTGTTCACTTTGCATCCTGATCCGTTTCTTGTGCTCTCTTGCCTTTCCTTGTCTGCTCTTCCCATTTCCAGTCCTGGTCTTCAAAAGAAAAGGGCACTCCCGTGTCGGCAGCTTTTAACTGTGTTTTATTTGTGCACACCCTTTTCCTGAATTAAAAATAACTCCTTTCCCTGACTAGTTTTCACATGTTCACAGGACTTGTACCTTAAGTGAAGCAAGGCACAGGCACGACTTAGGCTTACTGAGGGAGGAGAGCCATTTTTCCAGGTAGGGAAAGGCAGAGTGGCAGGCACTAGTGCTTCATGCCCCTCGCACAGGCCAAGACAGAAACAAGCAGCCATGTGGCAGGAGGCTCCCATGCCATGTCCTCTTTCCCAGCAGCAGGATGAATCTCTTCCATTTGCAGTTGTTATTGCAAAGTCCCTGCAAAATGATGGCCAGGGTCTTGCCTGGATTAATCCTGGTTTTGCTAAGGGGCCAGGGATGTGCTGCTTACTCAAGTTTACTCTACATGGGGACCACTGGGCAGCAGCAGCCATAGTATCAGAAGTGTACTATGTTTTTCACATGCCCACCTCTTATTCTTTATTACACACCCAGTTCCACTCACTCTGACTGCAACAAAGTGCAAATCCAGCACTTTCTGTGGGTGGGCCTCCCAGATTTTAGTGAGGGAGGTGAGGCTCTGCCTCGAAGGACACGCACAGATAAAACCCAGGTACTTGCTCTTTAATATCCTTTGTCAGCTCCCTCCACGACCTGCTCAGAATCACTGCCCGAATGACTTTGCCAAGCAAAGGCAACAGAGTCAAACCAGCAGGGACTGCTGTAGGACACCTGCAGGCAGCAAGCAGAGGGGCACGGGGAGGGGGGGTCCCCCCAACACTGCCAAGGAACTGTCTCAGTATGGAGAGCATGTTGGGAGGGATGGAGAGGGACTGTGCAGCCAGCAAACACAGAGGTCACCTGAGACAGGACACAGGGGTCACTCCAAATCTCTTTCACATCAATTTTTGATGTGCTCTTTTCCTAATAAACTAACAAGCAACAATAACAACAACAAAAAGCTGTACAATTGAACAAAGATTTCATTTGAATCAGAACAGGGAGAGGCAGATTTATTTTCTAGACTGAAACTCAATCTAATAGCTCAGATAAGAAAGTGAGTGTGTGTGTGTGTGTGTGTGTGTGTGTGCGTGTGTGCAAATCCAGGAGGGGGAGTCAGATAAGAAAGAACGATTAAGTTCTTGCATGAAAGTAGTTAAGCTGTCATCTTAAGCTCACTCTGTCAGAATTATTGCTCTTTATTCATAAGAATACTAAGGAACAGATGTTCACCTGGCCAAGAAAACCTCCTGAAAGGAAGATAGCCATATGTGGCAGTGATCAGAGTGTGCTGTGATTCTTAGAAAAAAAATTTTGTTTCCTGGTATTGGTTGAAGCATAGTAGAAGAGTGAAAAGGAGAAAATAAAAGGTAGGTGGAGAGGAAAAACAAAGGGAAGGATTGCAAAGACACAAAAGGAGCCAAGGTGAAAGTACAAAAGCTAGGGGGAACTCAGGGACATTTCTTGAACATTAGTAAAAGCATTTGTAAGGACAATAGCTACACAAGAGACAGCATAATTAAAAGAGTACAAGTAAGAAAAAGAGTTGAATTTCTTTTCACAGTTTCTTTCTCTGTGTTGTTACAAGTTAGCAGGCAAAATGTGCAAGCAGTGTCCATTCTTCTCTACTTCCTAATGTATTTTCTTTGCTTACTCTTTTGTCTTATTCATTTAGTGGATTTAGAGCACTGGGATTCTTTTGTGTTGAAGTTTCATGAATCAGCCTGTCTGCTACAGCCTGGGACAAGCATATCCTCCAAACACAATCCAGAGCATAAACCAAAGAAAACACAAGAGACAAGAAAGACACAGACCCATGGGTACCTTAGAGGTAAGAGGAATTTCATCCTGTTAAATTTCTAGAGGGTTGCTCACTTCAGCTTGGGGCTGTCCAGGACACAAGCAACCAGAACAAGTAAAAAAGCAAAAACTCAGAGGGAAACTGGGAATAAGGGAGGTGATACAAGGCCAAAGAAAGATTAGGGGCAGCTGCATTAACTGGGGTCTTGCTCCCTCTGAACTCACCATCTGGCAGCTCCAGAGGTGCGAGGCTGAAGAGAGCCTGAGAGAATGTTCACTGTTTGGCATTTATCCTCATCCAGCAACAAAACAGGACAGAAGCCTCTGCCCCACCAGTAAAGAATGTTTGAGACCTGAATAATACTGTGGGGAATATGCAATGGTATCTTTTTTAGTGAAAAGAGCTCATTATATTATGGCATTGCATAATCATCCCTGGAAGATACCACTTCTTCAATTACTACTTTGCAAGGATCCTATTAAAAGGCAATAATCCAAACTGTAAGTTAATTTTGAGTGTTTTTTTCACCCAGGCAAATCCCCTTGTGTTCAGAGCAATGGGTGATGAAGTTGTAGCCTAAACCATGTCAAGCTGTTCTGTATACTCCACAGTCAGTCGGATATTCCTTCTGCTGGAAAGATCACTAATTATTCAGTCGACATTTGCCTGAATAAGGCCTCAAGATTTGGTCCAAAGACAGCAAATGTTCCTTCTTGATTATTTTTGCAAATTAAATGAGAAGAATTTAGAAAGAGAGCATATGAAGCTTATTTGTAAGACAGATGTTAAACAGACTAGCAGCTTCTCAGTATCCCTCTAATACTTATCCCAGTACCAAAATATATTTCTTTAGCCTTTATAATGACATGGGAGTACTTAAGACTTTACTGGTAGTATCCTGAATGGCTTTACAGGTCTTAAGAAGCACGAAATTATTTATTCTATTAATAATATTTTACAAGAGGTTCAGGACATTTTGGAGCGGACAGAATTTTTCAATTAACAATTCGTTCACTGAGAAATGCTGTTTTGAGTCAATCAAAAGTATTCATTAATACCAAGAGTCTCAAATGGGGGGGATGTTTTTTAAAATGTCTTATTTTGAAATAATTTCTTATATCATCTGACCTAAAATAGTACTTCCCATCTTTTGAAGGTGCTTGGACTAAGAACTGAAAATCCCATGTACTCCTGCAGCTCTGAGCCAATCAAACCTTTGAGCTGTCTTGGGGCACGACTGTAACTTCCTTAGGGTGAGCGTGGGGTGCTCCACTCCAGCAGGAATGGGACAGATGTGTGCTTGGTCCCTTCCCCCACCTTTCAAGCCTACTTCACCTGCTCACAGCAGCCTCTGAGGTGTGTGAGATGTAACAACAGTCAGCACACAAGTTAATGAATATACTGCACCTTTCTTCCCAACACGGCCAGCAGCAACAGCCATAACAGATTTCAAGATATGGCATATCAGAATTGTAAAGCAACTATTTGTTAGCCCTGGAATGAAGTCAAAATATTACTCAGCAATGTTAGGAATAGCAACTGGTATCTGAACTATATTAGGATGCTAAAATAGATTTATTAGCTTCTGCTTAATACAGTGCATCTAGCCTTATGTAAAACAGTAGTGTAGATAATGAGGAATTCTGTATAATTTTTTCTCTTTGTGCACCTTCCATATAAGCTTCTGTTCTGTTTGCTGATCTAAAGATGATTTTCCCAACTGTCAACTCTGCCATGTCATCCTGAAACTTGAAAATCTATCTGTCACCTCTCTGCTAGTAAGACCCTCAGCAGTGACATGATTTCCACCACTCAGACCTTTCCTGGGATCTGCGCTGACTTGGAGGCCCAAGGCAAACCTGCTCACTCTTCCATGGCTGTTTTGGATGTTGTCACACCAGTAGATTCAGCCACATGAGACTTAAGTAGTCCTCCTACAATTTGGCACCCTGTTTTCACTGTGATGAGTACAAGGCCACTATTGTCACATGGCTGCTTTGTTACATTTTAAACCAAAAACATATTTTTACAGGGAACAGGAAGAACATACAACAGGTCTCTGTTTGCTGTAAAGTTTTACTAAACTCAACAAGGTTCCACCAGCTTGCACAAGCTGAGAAATTGTCTCACAAACCAAGGGAACAATCACCATGAAGCAACATATGAGACCTTTTTTAGGCTCAAACTTCCAAACGCTGTGTGTGCAATCTTAATTGAAGTGAGTCATTCTTCCAGCACTCACAGAGCTCCAAGACACATAATGAACTTGTCCAGGCTCAGAACATTTGACACTGAATCTGTCATGGATCAGATTACTTCACTGTCCTACTTCTGAAAACATGGGGACCTTATCTTAGCATTCTTATGTGCCCGTCTTGAAGAAGATAGCCAGGGCTGTCAGCATGCAGAGGTGATGGGTGATGCTCTGCTAAGGGGATGGCACTCCCTGAGAAAGAATTCCACAGAGATGCAGACAAACTAGATACATGTTGCTTGCAATTGCCAGCAAAACCAGAAACTTCCGTTCATTTCTCTTCATATTAGTTCAAATAACCTGGTTTTTAATTCTGGACAGTAATCATGCAAAAAAAAAAAAAAAAAGTATGCCCTCTGTAACATTACTGCAATAAAAATGATAAATATTGAAATTCTGAATGCTTTTTCTGTCATAGAATTACCACTGTGTTCTTTAAAGGCTGACCTAAAGCACATATTAAACCAATTTAAAAACTGGGGAAAGCCAAAGGAAAAAAACACAAAATTTTTAAAGGGAGGTTTTAGTTAGACACACAAACATGGATGATCTTTCATATATCTCTGAGATGATATTTTTACCACAACCATTCAAATCACTGTCTTTGCAATTACCAGCAGTCCAGCTGATGCTCTGGTTTTCTCCAGTGTGGAGAACTATGTCTTATCACTTCCTGCCTGTTTTGAGCCCTCTCCAACTTTGCTCCTTCCAGCAGCAGTGTTTCTCAGTCCATTCTTGATAACACCAGGGAGGGGAAATGGTCTGGAGGAAGAAGAGGCTATCATGGCATTTGAATTTCCCAAGAAATTTCTTCATGCAACGTTTTTAAAGGCTTGTAAACAAACCCTGTAACATCCTGACTCTTTTTTCCTTATAGATTAGTACATCAGTGCTGGTCATTTCCTCTGCCTCCCCCCATCCCTCTTTCTTATGCTACCTAATCCACCTATTCTGGTTTCATTTCACTCTATCCCCTCTCCCCTTTGACCTAGATTCCATCCATTTCCAAATGCTTTGATATCCACACCAGCTCTTTATCCACTGATGTACCTCACATCCAAACCTGCCTACCAACCTAAGAAGCCATCTTTTGTGTGATACCAGATCAAAAAGGTTTCTTGAGGATCACATGAACTGTATCCAGGCCTTTCCTCTGCCAGTCTTTTATACCTCCTCTTAAAAATTCCAGTAGGTGATCTCTTCTATGCAGCTACAAGACAGTATCTGCTGTAATATCACGACTCTCTTAGTCTTTTTCCTTCCTTTAGACCCTGATTTATGATCCTTTTCTCTTCCAACTGCTACAATCAATCAAACCCACAGACATGCAATTTTCCAGATCTTCCCTAGACATATTTGTGAAGTACCAGCTGAATTTCCTGTAGCCTGTGATATTGGTACTGTGGAAAATGCCAAAGCATCTTTCCCTTGCTGCACAACAGTTTCTGAAGTAAAACTTCCACGTTATCTTGCCGAGCACCGCGCCTGTGAAGATAACTTTGAACACGTTAATGGACCATAAACCAATAGTTCTCTGACACGGCAGATAGCTGGAAACTGTATCTTTGAGAGGTGTGGACAGCCCCATTCCCCTCACTGGTGTGTTAATGCTGAAACAAAAATTGACAATTTAAATCCCAACATTATTAATGATTCCACTGATGATCATTTTAGCAGAAGCATCCAGCCAATGCATTTACTCCACAATCCCAAACTGCCTCCCATGCCTTCCCAGGTGCCAAAAGCTCCAACTGTCCCCTACCCAACTGCCAAAGACTTCAGCTTCCCCATGGCAACTCCTACAATGCAGTTCTGCATTGTCGTTACAGCGCTGAACCGAGCAGGGAGTGAACGTCAGGAAAACAGCATCAATTAAATTGACTTCAGTATCAAAATAAATAATACTAATTGTTTTATCCATTTAGGTACTTAGTTGAGTAAACTTTTATATAAATTTAATTTAAACAAATCTGCTATTGAACTGCAGGCTGCTTCACCAGAAGGCTGCAGGACTAAGGATGCTGCCAAATAATTGAAGTCCAGTTTGTTACAGAGTCCATAATCCCCAGAACAGAAATACCACTTTAAGAAGCTAACTCCTACATTATATGCCACTTTTTTGGTTGTGTTTTGGGTTTGTTTTTTTTTTATGCGAACACTTTTGATGCAATCCACAGCAAGGTGACAAGCATTATGCCACCAGACCCATCCCATGAAGCCTAAAGAGCCCTTGGGATCCATGGAATCCTGAAATCTGTAGTCTACCAGCTCTCTCCTTAGACATGTATTTTCCTACAAACACGGTCTTAAATGTGCCTGCCTGGGGTTATCCTACCTTTCTTGATGTTTTCTACTGAAAACAGACTGCTTCCCATCTGAACAAGTTATTTTTCAAATCTTCAGATATTCTAATTTCTTAATAACCTGTTCTGGCATGATTCTGCTTTCCTTTAGCATTTCTTTCTCCTCCCCAGGGAAATTTATGCTTGTTTCTGACACCTGTGTCTGCCACCATTACCTTCTTTTCAGAGCACAAGAGCAAGAAGTGCATGAATATTTTAAGCAATACCTGAATTTCCTTTCAATAATTTTTCTCTGCCATGTCTTAAAGGCCCTTCTGTCTCTTTCACAGGCCTCTTTTTCCTTGTGTACTTGAAAAAAAGTCGTCATTTTTCACAACCTCCTGTGCAATCTTTTTTTTCATTCTCTATTTTCATTTTCATTGCTTTTCCTTTGCTTTTCTTATAATTTTTATTACTTTCTGAACTTCACATTGTAATCTTTCTGGTCTGCCCCTGAACTTGATGTTTAATACCTCATGTATGCCTCTTTCTTACACTTGATTAATTGAGGGTGGGCTTGTTCATCGTAGTGTGAATGTATTTCTTTCAAGCCTGCATATCAGATGGCCCTTGGGTATATATTAATTTCAGTTCTGCACATTTTCAGCTTCTCATCAATGTTCTTGTCCTCTCCATTACTTTTCATTCAGCTCCTCCCACAGACTTCTGAAACTCACGCTGAAATTCTGGAAAATCACCTGCAAGCCCAGAAGGAAAACTGAGGACATGCAACACCATTGTGACCACGTTACCCTGGGTATACCAAGGTCTCAGCCAATTTCATGCCTTTCCCAAGCCTAGGATCAACAGAGATCAAACTGGAAGTGGAAGCACCCTGTGGGCTGAGGGCATCTTCAGCCAGAGAAGGATCACCAGACTGGAGCACATCACTGAACTGCCGTTTCTGGGACTGCTGTACTCCCTCCACGTGTGAGGATGTGGGCAAGCGGACACCATAGTAGCTAACCCCATCAGTCTATGAAGGAGAAGCACACCCAGTGCCTTGTTTGCATCACCAAAGTGGAGGAAACCAAGTGTGCTGGGCCAAGGCTGTGTCCTGCAACCACCTGTCCTGAAGTACTTCAGATCAGCTAGTCTCAGAGCTGAAATGGGAAGTCATTGAAATGAAATTTTAAAATGTCTTTGAATCTGCATCATTTTCAGTTGTGATGTCTGGACACCTAGAGCATAAAATAAAAAAAAAAATATAGATTTTATTATAAATCTAGATTTTTATCTCCACTCACTCCCACTGAAAGCTGTGTCAATTATGTGGTCTGGGAAGTGCTGAACAAGGCAGCAGACATGGACTTCCACACAGGGCAGTTCATCCTTGTTGTCCCTGCAGGTGATGCTCCTCTCATCTCCTCCAGCTCCAGGTACAAGATGCAGCACCCAGAGGTGCTGTGAAGACTGGGAGCCTCCCATGAGGACCTGTAAAGAGCAAGCAGCACCCACTGCCTGCAGTTCCTTCATGTGTGATAGATGGATGAGCTATCATGAAAGTGATTTAATGTTTACAAAGTGTTTTCCTATATAATAGGGACTGTTTTCCTTTTTAGATACAATTTTCTTTAATAAATACTGTTCACACATACAAGCCACAGCCCTGGCTATCACAACAACTGGGGTGAGTTGGTCAGGAGATGCTGGTCACTGCTCTGGGACAGGCTGGGCATCAGTCAGTGGGAGGTGAGAAATTATGTCATAGATCTCTTGTTTCTCTGGAGTTTTATGTCTCACTCTCCTTCTCATTACTAATATTATTAGTATTATTATATTTTACTTTGCTTCAACTATTAAACTTAACACACAAATTTTACTTTTTTTTCTCTAATTCCTCCCCCTATTCCAGTAAGAGGAGTGAGTGAGCAGCAGAGTGGTACTTACTTGTCAGCTGGGCTTAAGCCACAAAAGTTATTATAAGATTATTACTTGTTTTATAGATGGGCACACAGAGTACAAACAGTAAAAATATCCCAACTCCTGTAAATGTATGTTGCAATTAAGGCCCTCCTCCTATACAGATAACACAGACCTTTTGATATATTGTGAGTTCAGTAAAATGGTTCAGAACAAAATTAATTCATCACATAAGTATATCTTTGCAAGAGTAGTAAAGTTTTTTTACCAAACAGAAATATTGTTATGCTATTTCTTATGCAGATAGCACAGTATCAACTAAATTTTCAACTTTAGAATAGTTTATCTCCTTCTTTCTTCCTACCCTTTTTTTTTCTGTGACACAGAAAATTCTTTACAAAATAGAAAAAATTGAGAAACCACATTTTCAGGCTTCAAATAAATACTGATACTTGGAATTCGGACACTTAATCCTGTCCCTTGTGGTTTAAATTTTGAAGCTCTCTCATGCAGACAGATGACAATTTGCACAAACTTTCATTCAGGTTTGTACTGTTCTCTACTACCAAATAGCACAGATTTTTCATAAGGAATAATTTTCAGAAAGCAGCCTCCCCTTTCTTTCCTAGAGTTTCCATATGAGATATCACACTGCAGCTATTCCCAAGGATTATTTTAATTGATGTGGTTTATAGCAGCCCTTTTCTGGGAACTCCAGCCACTCGTACCTAAATGCAAGAAGGAATATAATCCCTACCTCAAAGGCTTCACTCCCTATTTAGCTGGGCTGGGGAGAGACAATTCTGCAAAGAATAGGTTCAAGTAATCAAATAGATATAAAATAAATGAATCTGGGAAGGGAAAAATAAAACCCAAATAAACAAAAAATCCAACCACAATTTATTAGCAACCTAAGAAGTGCATTAAAAAAAATTTCTTCAACAGAGATGGTATCTTCCTGCCTCCTGGAACAAAGGTAAGAGAAAAGTGGAGGGTGGTTGTTTAAAGAGATGCAATATGGGTCACATTTGACTTGAGTGTGGCTAAAAAAGCCCTGCTCACTGTCACATCTGCACACCCCCGCACAACAGAAGCAGATGACAGCGTAAGCTCCTCCGGTCCTTATGGCGTGCAGAAATTCACCATTTTTCCCAGCTATTCTTTTTTGTCTCTTACAAAGTTCAGATTGAGCCCTGAGGGCACTAACAAAGGAAAAAATGCTTCACAGCATTTTCCCCTTGCTATTGCTTTGGGGTATGTGTAAGATGAGATCAAGTCAGTATTACATGAGGAGCATTCTTAATTCACTGTGTGGTCTGCAGGCAGACTGAGATTTGATGATTTACTGCATTTTGAACAGAAGCACTGTGAAGTGAATTCAGGAGGCACTCTAACACATCAGCTGAGCATTTACCATATAGTCTTCTGGTAGGCTGGGAGAAAAGAAGGAAGATTTAGTTGTCTGCCTTTGGCTGTCTCCGCCCTGAAAACTGAGAGAAGCCTGGTGTCCTGCTGCAGGGAGAGAGCAGCTTTTGCTGCCCTCCTCTTTCTGATCTTCCCCAGGAGCAGGGGAGGTGGCAATGCAAAGGTGCAGGCACACACCTACTGACATCACTGCCTCTGGTCCTTACAGACACATCTTGGCACTGCATCATGGTAGGAGGCCACCTTTAAAAGGTCAACACAACCAGCATCACCATGTGCTGAAGTAAGGAGCAATTGCTGGGTTGTGCTCAGCAGCTTATGGCGTCAAATCTTAAATCTGTGGGATAGGGTTCCTATTTGCAGTTGCAGATGCAGGTAAGGCATCTCCCTTCCATAATTTAATGCAATGAACACAATGCCCATCTCTTGGCCACAAACTCCTCAGATCAGAAAGCCACAGGCAGAGTTTAGTCACCAACACTGCCCAAGAGGATCTGCAAACAAAGGGAATTCCTGTCCTGCCCTGATCTGGTTCATCCACATGTCACTCCTCTAAGGTAGGCCTTTTATCACTGTTTTCAGAATAGAGGGACAGACCCTCAAAAGTTTCCAAAATCATCAAGGAAAACTGTGGCAGGAACTGGATCATGAAAACAGTACCAAGTGCCCCATGTCCTCTGTCAGTATCTGTGTTTTTGCAACCAGGTTTCTCTCTTCTTCTCCCACGTCCTCCCTTCTTACCAAATTGTTCTCCATTTGCAAAAGACCTAGCTAATTGATTCATTGCCATATTTTAAGGCCAAAAAACTACTGTCAGCTACTAATCTATGTTTTAGGAAATCAGTGCTTCAGGCTGATTCAGCGCTTCAGTTCCTGCAAGCAAGTCCATGGCTGTGGCCAGGACACTACTTTTAGAACAAGAGCCAGCATTTCTTTGTGTGTGTTCTACTAATCTCTTTTGATTAAATTTTTCATCCCATTTCTAGATCAAATCTATTAAATTTCTAAGTGGCCAATAAAGAGAAACAGTGAACCTGGTTGACCCAAATTCATGTTAAATTTGTAAACTAAATAAGCTGAAGAAATTATGATGAATATTTGATTTCTGACCTCACTCTGTTTACATTAAATGCATCTCTTTATCATCAGATGTAGAAATCTAGAAATATTTTAGAACAATTACATAAAATCCTAGCTAGTGCTGCACTTATATTAAAGATTTTTAGGTGCAGACAAATGACAGACAACTCCAAAATTAAATTGGATATTGACATGCAGTGAAATTTCTACATTGGATTTCCTCAGATGATCAGTTTCTGACCTGCTATTTGGAACACAGTATCTTTTGGGATGTCTGCCTCTAAAATCCTGCATGATTATTGGACCTGTCTTGTTATTAAACAAGTCATTAAATCCATAGAAATTACATTGTTTCAATATTTCCTATGGGGATCCTGAAAAGGGTCCTGGTGCTCACTGCCTCTCTGGGAGCTACATGACTATTTCAGGAGGTGAACATAAAGAGTGTGTATAAGCAGTCAAGGCTCAGAAATTATTTCCATACTACTGTATCTGTAATGGAAAAAAGAAAAAGGTATAATCTTATTTCAGAAATGAGGTAAAATTGCAGCATTACAGACTGTAACATAATACAGGAAAGCTTTCCACCCTGCAATAGCAGAATGAAAGCCCTCAAAGTGCAGGGGTGGCTATTGCCCCACACGGATTTATTTAATATTCTGGTGATTCCTCCCCTAGCTCAGGTACATCAACATAGAGCTGTACAGACAAAATCTAGTCAGTTTTGCTGAATAAGGATAAAATTGTGAATGAAAGCCAGTATATAGTTCAATTCTCACACTCACAGCTAGCACGAAAGTGCCTGTGTCCTGTGACTGGCTTGCAGCTGCCTGTGTAAAAGAGTTTCCCATTATTTGGAAAGCAAGATAAAAGATACAGGGAGAGCCCATCAAAGAGTCAAAACATGTTGCATCCACAGTTAAAACATTTTAAAGGATCATAGTTATTAGAAATTCAAGTTTTTCAAGTATTAAAAATAAATCTTTAATTCCCCCACAGATTCCTAGTATCCAGAGTATTTTATAGAAACATCTGGATAAAGGAATAAAGGCAAATCCATTGTGTTTCTAGACATTCCTGGAGCACTGATGTTCTTGAGATTATGCTATTGGATTACTGGTATAAAAATAATAAATATTTTCAGTACTTAAAGCTGTAATGCTTTATGTTGGATTTGAATTTTGGTCTCATTTTAGTAAAAGGTGGATGGAGATTCAGAGTCTCTTCCTTATCCAGAAGGATGTAGGGAGTTTATTGCTGAGTGACCTATATTTTTCTCCTCTATATTATTTGAAAAGTTATTTAGTTACTTCCCTTCTCTTCAGTCAACCTTTTAAAATAGCTGTCAAGACAAAAATGTGGTTAAGACTCTGCTCCTCATTTCCACGACAGATGAAAGTGAGGGTTTGTTAATTTATGCTAAGAATGCTGTAAAATATTCTGGTCTTCAAAAAATGCATTAATTTATGTTTATTGTCTGAAATGAAGGGCAATAATACATCCAAGGAAAAGCTGTGTCTCACACAGAAAGGGTGAGAGATACACAGGAGATCTTTGGATACATTTCCACAAGGTTTTGCAATATTACAAATACATTTTCTACAGGTCACTAAGCTAACCAGGAACTTAATGATGTAACTGGCTCCTGTTTGTTAACAGAAAACGTATACAAGCCTGGCCAGAGGCACAAGGATTGCATGGCTACAAACTGCAGCTTGTGCCCAGAATGTTGCTCCACCATAAACACACGGTACGGCCACAGAGCCATCCCGAGCCCTTCCCTGTCTGGGAGGAAAGCACGAGGTGCAGTGGCTCAGAGCAGGCTTTCAAAGCTCCATTTGTGCAAGGTCTTCACCCTTCCTGCTTACCATTTCCCTGGGGAGCAGCAGTGTGTTGTGGAAAGTACTGGTAACCAAAGACAGCAATGCAACAGCCTAAGCCCGATGGCTCCAGCCCAGTTTTTTCACTTTATCCCCTTTACTCTTCCCTCTCCTGTTGTTGCTTTTTTTTTTTTCTTTTAACATGCAAGTTGCCATGAAAAATTTGTTAATGAAATATTTGCTTAGAAGTCTGCTCTGGGCTAGGCTGATAACCTATCTGTGTTTGAGTTTGGCTTCCCATATTCTAAATACTCATCTTCTCTCTGTTTAGCTTATTGATTGGTTTGGCAGGAAAAGCAGCCTTGTCATCAGTGACCAAGGTCAAACCAAACAAAAAGGGACGAGGAGGAGGGGAAAAAGGAAAGAAGTTGGACAGATGAGCTCAGTGAGACGGGAGCGGAATATCTGACCTCCTGCAACTTTCCTTTGGGAGATGGGTCCTGGTCTGCCCAGGAGTCTGCTAGCTTTTGCAAGGTCACAAGGAATCACTGACACCACCAGAATCAGCACTTGGAAACTGCAGGAAAGATGAGAGCTGAGAGTCAGTCAGAATCCACAGAGGGAAGAGGTGGACACGACCACACCAAGGCTGGGTGCAAATGCCCTCAGGAATATCTCCAGAGCTCTGGTGCAGAGCAAATGGGGTACTGAGTCAAATATCTCAAACACCTAAAATTCAAAACTTAAAGCCCATGTCTACATATACAAGTAGCAGTCACCTGTTCCCATAGGTGCTTTTTCACAGAGCCCTGCAGCACCAAAAAACAGGAGTTAGTAGGTTTTTTTCTTTGAACATGACTAGGTGTGGGCTCATACATCTAATTCTCCAGATAAATTTTACAGATTTTGGCCTCAATCTTTCAGTTCTACTCCTAACACCTGAAAAAAGAAATCTGTTGAAAATGAGTCAGGAAGTTTAAAGGGCTAACCCAGGCACGTGTAAGATGTAAGCACAGGCTCTAAGCAAGGCAGTGGATACCTTCCTATCATACCAAGTCCAACCTTGTCTGGGGGGAGTTTTATATTACCTGAAAGTCCCAGTCCACAAAATTCATATAATGCCCTTACAGCTATGCAGTGCATTCTACCTAAAAATGCAGATGAATCAATGAAATATGTCCAGAACTGTATAAAACGCATTGGAAAATCCTAAATATAAGGTTAAGCTTCACTACATCATGCTTTCAAACCCCCTTGCAAAATATTTTTATGTTTATGTAATTCAGTGTGAACAGCAGCGTGCCATTTCACAGAAGAGATGTGAAACTGCAAGGGAAGGTTATATCATGACTAAGAAAACTGAGATTGGCTGTAATGTAGTGTAGCAGTACCTTACTGTAAAGAAAATGTACTTTCTGGTTTTTGCATACTGTACAGCTGAGGTGTTCTGAAAGGAAGCTGCAACAGAATAGACCTGCTAAATAAAATACCTAGCAATATTGTTATCTGGTACAATACATTCATGTTAGTGGCTTTACAAATGAATAAGATGGTGCCAAAGGCTAATAATTATGTGACATGAACTGACTGTTAAATCCTGCAGTCTTTACTCAATATTTATATAGTCCTGACTTGTGGGGAGTTCAGCTTGATAAATGTCAGAGTAAAAGAAGTAAAAGAGAACTAAATCTATTCCCAGGTTTCTCTTTAATCTTGTTACTTTCCTTCCCACTAAGGAACTAATTCAGTGATCAGTGTGTTATTCACAGGATACTGGAAACATTATTTTAGCAGAAGTACTTCATAGTTTATAGCACATGACTACAGCATTTGAGAAAATCAGCTTCACTGACCCAGCTTGACATATGAGAGAGAGGAGTCCAACTTCCTACCTGCCAACAGGGTCTCATTAACAAACTGAATAAAAAGGGTCCTCACCACAGCAAAGAAAACAGATGCAGAAAGATGCTGCTTATCTATAGAAGCTGACACCAATTTATCCAGGAAATAATTCTTCTCTCTGCATCCCAATCCACATGGCTTAAAAAAGATAACATTTTTCAAGGAATGCAGAAAGCAAAACAATTTTTTGTACACAAGGTACTGGAGACAAGGTTATCTGACAACTGTCCAATTTGCATAAGCAAAGGCCAAAGGCTGCACAAGTACACAGACCTCTATTTTTAGCAAGAGCAAGTTCCTTTGGTGGATTGACACTGAAACACATTGCAGAGGATGATTTTAAGGATGGGGTGCAGGCCACGTCTCTGAAAATTAGGCCCTGTCAGAGATGCACCACTGGGAGCTCTCAAAATCACCAGTTGTTCTTCATCCTTTGGGGCAAGAGAACCTGACCTTCCCAAAGGGTTGCAGGATGAACCTCATGAGACAATTTCAAAGGCCTCTCTTTAGTAATCTGGGCCTATGTGTATGGTGCTGATTTCCTCTGCAGAAAGATTTACTCAGGATTACCCAAAGAAGATGGAAAACTGGGTAACAAGATCAGAAGAAATGAGATGTCCCTAAATAAACCAAGGCTCTGGTGTCTGACATGTGGATTTAGCTGCCCTTCGCCAAGAGTGCTTTAATTTGTATCACTGTAATCGGGTTAAGAATTATTGTAGCCAAAGTAATTAGCAGCAAGCTACCAACAAGCTTCTTGACACAGAAAGCAAACGGGTTTCTCCTCCAAGTATTTGCCCCCCTGAGGGCTGGGAGGTAAAGAGGAGAAGGAGGGAATTAGGGGTGACCTTGCATTAATGAACAGTAACATGCTCCTGGATCAATGGGCAAACCTGGCATAGCTCAGAGAGGAAGCATCAACTGTGTCATCGAAGTATCTCTGATATCCATGGGGGTTTTGCAATGGATGCTTATGCAAAAGAGGTAAACACAAATGAGGCTGGTGCAACAGCATAAAAGAGCTACAGAAAGAGAGAGAGAAGGTGTGAGGATGTAAACAAAAAATAAACAGAGAGATTGCTGAGGGGTGGTTTATTTAAAGAGTCCCTACATTTGCATTATTGGATTAAGCATTTTGACCAAAGTTTGTAGAATTTATTTTGGCCAAAAATGACTAATATGAATATTGGCCTCATGCCTGAATAAAGGAATGTAGTTTCTCTCTCTAATCAGGTTGCAACAGATAAAGGCTAAATAGAAATGAGTAATTCACCGTGACTCAATATTACATGGGCTGTATTTTAAGAGCTGAATTTCAAGTGCATTTCTGTTCTTTATTTCAGCTGTGCTATCTTTCGCTCACCCTCGCCACACTGTGTGTCAGCCTGGCTTGGCAAAACACAAATTATTTTCTTCTACAAGCCTGATGTACTTTTTAGGAGACTCTGTCTTCCTGGAAGCAAAATCAATTCAAGTATTCAGGAGGCCTCTAGTGGCTTATAGTTTCAGAGGAAGTTTCCTCTGAAGCCTAGTGAGCCTGTGAGGCTCAGAAAATATAAAGAAGGTCAGGGAAACAAAAGGGACTCCCCACTTGTTGATTAATGTCATTGACAATAAGCAACAAATCTTGGTCTCTGACTTCAGTATCTAGGAATCTGGCCCTGAAGGCCCAAGATACATTTACACAAAACGCTCAGAACGTGCAGAAGAGAACAATAGGGTCTCAGGCTTCTTGGTGTTTTGCATGTTTCTAAGCATATACTGGGAAAGAATTACAATGTGATGAGCCTTATATTTGAAACAGCTGTCAAAGGGGAGCCTATGCCAGTTTCATTTTGATCCACAAATATAGATGCTTTCTATTACTGACACTAGACTACGCAATAGGTTTCCAATGTGGTGCACGAGTGCGTAATCCTCCATTTGCAACTCTTCACCCCATTCCCACACCAGGAGAAGCAGATATGGCCAACCCTGACTGGGGTAATTGGCATCAGGCAAGCTATTGCTGTTTCCAACAGCTGAGGCTCTGCCCTGTACCCTACTATACACAAATGCATGTTACATATTAGCTGAGAACCTGGATCACCTGTAGGCTATATTTACATGCAGGGTTATTAAAAAGTAAGAGAAGAGTAATCACAAAAGAAGGTGAGAGAAATTAAGTCCCGCTGCTCCTCTGACAAGTTTTGGCCTAGAGAGTCAATGCTTTCTTCATCACATATGTATTTCCCTGGGCCTATTTTTATATGTCATAGGATAGTCGAAGAAATGTCCTTAATTCCCGGCACTTTGATTCACCTCCACAAACTAAGCCTTGTTGTAGGTGACTTAGCAACCATGTGATCCACCTATTATTAGAACAGAGTTAGCCCTCCAAGCCCCCAAACTCCTGCCTCCCCTTTGTCCTTATATATATATCTGTCTCCTAGCAGAAAAGTGGCACATGACCTCCTATCCTCAAGAATACTTGGCACAAGTCCCTACTTCTCAGCCGAAGCTATTGTTCTAGGAGAGAATGACACAGGCATGCAAGAGTCTTGCTGACACTTTTGACTTTAAACATGAAATGCCATTAATCAATCAGCTGCATCTGTTTGGAAAAATTAAGTGGCTGGAATCAAGGCAAACACAATAAATAATCCTTAGGCAAACAGGAAAGAAAATAAGGGAAGACATGCTTTTGACTTCTTGTTACTTCAGATTCATTTTATTTGTCTTTCACGTCCTCCTTACAAATATTAGGGCTTACCAAGTGGACAGTATGAAGATACCAAACCCTAAAGGCTTATGCAAAGTACTGCCACCAAATTAAAGGTGCTAAGCTTGCAAGATATAAGTGTCTGCCATGGAATTCACACATGACATGGCAGCACAGGGGGTCTGAATTCACAGATGTGAACCAAACCAGGCTCGCAGAATGCCCAGGCGTCACTTGAAAGGTTGATTTCTCTTGCTATACAGCAAAGTTGCAGATGTAAATTATGGTCTCAAAAACATGTTCATTCCTGCTGGGAGTGCTTCAGAGACTAAATACTACATGGAATCATTCCTGACAGGTGTTCATAGCCATCAAAATAAGCATCTAGTAGATTTCAAACAACCCAAAGTTCCTTGCAAGGTGGACACCCACACAAACAGCACCTCAATGTTTAAGAGCCTGCTGATGACACCTCCTTGCAGGAATGAATGGAAAAATACTAAGCTGCACCTTGTAGTGGAAGAGTATCTATCTCTACCAGGAAAAAATAAACAAGGAATAACTGTGAACAAGACATCAGGCTCAAGAGGGTCCTTGTCTTCCACACAGTCTCTTTGGGCTTTTTGCACAGCCTGGAGTCCAGGATTGGAGTCCAGTTTTATTGGCCCCTGTGACTGGTTCAGCAGGGAAGGAAAATATGTGAAACATTGCTCCCTGCTAATGAAACAATGTTCAACACTTCCCCAAGCCACCAGGCCCATGCCCATGCAGACCTGAATGCCTGGTGTGAAGGAGACACAGAGAAGCCTCATCCCCCGTCCAGCTGCGGGGATGAGCAGCCCTCCTGCACAGGATGGGAAACACAAACCCAACCAGTTCATAGTGTGGCACATTCAGCAAATAAACTGAGCCCACCCACCTATTTCACACAGGCCATTAAAGGAGAGCCATTCCAACACAGGCTGATGACACCCTCAAACTTCCATCTCACCACCAATTCCTGCTACAAGAATCTGCCTGAACATTGTAAAGTGATGATATCAGTGATATACATGGGTGAAAATGACACAGGAGCAGGGAGTGCGAAAAAACACAGGAGCAAAACATTGGGAGGCCATCTCCCTTGCTAAAACATGTGTTTGGCTGACTATTGAACTATTTGATTAGTCCCAACCTGAAATAAGAATTTGTTTCATTTTTTGAGCTGTTTAATCCTTTTGAAAACAACATTTCAAACATTTGAACTCTACACTTGCTTTGTACTGGCTAAAATGCATATGAGCAAAATACTTCAACTTTACAGAAAAACAAACAGAAAACAGTGAGTAGGGAACCAATCTATAGCTATTTTTGGTCCCTTGCACATTCTGCATTTCACAGTGGATTTCCTATTTGCTCAATAACAGAGCTTGCCAATCTCTACTTGCTCCTGGAAAGCAGAATCAATGTACCTATGGCTTGGCCATGGATGAAGACTCAGCTGGCATAAGTTTAACTTTCAGCTCTGTTGGTGTCCTTACAGAAGGCACTTCACCTGTGATGCCTGTCTTTCCTCTTCCACCATCATATTTAGGACAGAAATACTCTATTGCTCTTATGTGTTTCTGCTATAACAGCTGCCACAACATTCCTGATAATATCTAGATAAATGAGAGTTTGTAGGAAGAGCTAGTATCTTTTATGAGACTAGCTGATACAACTGGCAAAAGTGAACAAGTTGTGGGGTTAAGGATCCTCCTTCAGGAACACTAGAGAATATTCTAGAGCACTCCAGTTCCAATAGCATTGCTGCTGCTGGATAGATAAATAGATAGAAACCTCACTACACGAAATGAAGAGCTATATATTTGAGATGTCCAGAAACAACAGAAAAAGTAATAGAATGACATATATATTTTTGAAGGAAATAAAAGGTTAAGAAAATAATTGTGGAGAGTCTTCTTTATCTTCCAAACCTTTAGTATGTGTAAAATGAATCTGCAGTAACAGCTCTCCACAATGCCAAAACCCCAAACTGCTGTCAGTCATTCCACTAGTAGTTGCCTGGGGCAACTGCTTTCACAATTATCAGTGGATTCATGAACTTGCTGCAGTAACGAATAATGCAACTGATTTTTTTCTTTTTTCCGTGGTCAGGTTGTAAGTGAGTGCAAGAATATTCAGACTTTTTAATCAGCAACACATTAATACATGAGAAACCCTCTTTATATCAGGCACACCTGTTATAGGCCATGGCCAAGGCCATGCTATGTCAATTTGACAGATATATGCCCAAATATATGGATCAAAGAAATGGAAACTAGATCTGTGACTTTGGTGTTCCAAACAAAGCAGTGATTCCAGTAAGATTAGCATGAAGCTGGTTCACAAGACAGCACAAGTTAAAAGCCCTTCACAGTACCTTAGGATATTCTTTTGACTTTTCTAGTAACCTAATGTTAAATAAGCCCTTTCCTGTAAGAATAAGAAGCTTAGTTTACAATTTCTGATCTTTAAATGAGCCCTCTTGTACCATGAGCAATAAAACATGCTCAGGGTCAACAAGTTCATTATAAGAAACAGCTAAGGGTTTTCATGAAGAAAAGTAAGATCCTGAATCCTAGCAGGGGATGACATTCCTATGTGCACATCCCTGCTTTGCCACAAGTGAGTTACAAACTTAATCGCTGCCACAGAGCTCTTCTAAATACAGGAAAACTAAGGTTACACCAAGTTTAATTCGAGGAAGAAACTTCCCCAATGGATACTGGATCACTCCCACTACTGCAGTAGACATCTCCCTTTAAGGTTTACAGTGTGTTTGAGTTTTTTCTTGTTGCAGTTTTAAAATCAGAGTTTATCAAGCCAGTTATTTCTAAATGTCCTATGTTTGGCTTAGGGAGATTTGAATGAACTCAGTGGTGAAAATCAAAATAAAGCTTTTGCAGTATCTGACATGTTTGCATATAGCTAAAGGTCCAGCTGATCACACAGTGCAGTCTCTTAAAGATGAGTGGAGCAGCCACTAATTTCATTGTGGTTAAAATACTTGGCACATCAGGCCAAGATGAGAGAAGAGACAGAAGAGTTTAAGGGTCTAACACACAAAAATATGAAGTCCAAGATATATTGGTGGCAACTCTAATACTGAACAACGTCCAATAAATTGCTCAGATGCCTTATTGAAAAGGCATCTAAACATGTCATCTTTGTCAAAGCCACACTTCAGGAAACAGCTACTTTGTGATGCACATAGTGATGATTAAAATAAGAACCAAGTTTCATTAAGCCTGGGCAGAATGTGCTGCTTTACAATTGAAGTTATGTCAGTAAATAAAGAACATTCTAGAATCATGTAGGGACCAGGTTTCATTCTCAGTTTCATCTAGAGACCTTTCCATCTTGTTTTCTGGAGTCACCCCAAAGTATGTTCCAGTGATTCAGCTGCAGAGAGACACAGATCTGCTGGAGAGTAAGGAATATTGACTAGTGTGCTCTTTGCCAGCTCTACCTAATAGTGGCTTTCCAATAACTGGGCCATTTGGAGAGTCACTCTCAGACAGAGATTTCCATCTTATTGGGCTTGTGTTTGAACCATTTCCATTTCTGCTTCAGGCTTAGTTAATCCAAACATATGCTTAATCACACCTACTTCATGCAGACTTAATCCCCCTATTTGGTTTCTGCACTAAATTCCTCAGAATTTTCATCCTAACCAGACAAAATGGGCTCCCCTAGACTCAAGAAACTACCAGTGTACACTGAGGCACGTGAGTGCAGATTTCATGACACTGAACTAAGCATTCAATGGAAATAAAATGAAAGTTGATTTCTGTATTTATTATTCATTATGTGGCACAAACCTGTGCTAAACACTGATTTAAGGGGCTGCAAGCCATGGCCAAACCAGCAGTGATATTTGTCATCCTTTCTCAGACCTGAATTGAGTCCCTAAAGCCAGGTATAAACCACCAGTGAGAACACATAAAAGCAGCTTCTGGGCTGTCACAACACAGCAAAGCACAGAACTTGGATCTTCTACGAGGGGGAACAATGCCTCAGATGTTTTTGCAGTCTTCAGACATATAAACTCCCCAGGAATGGAAATTACTATTGCTGCACAGAGATATAGGTGAGAGTTCTAAGATGAAATGAGAAAATCCAATACTGAGAGGAAACTTTACAATTACTGTGAGCAGAACTGACCAAGTTACCCTGGTTCTCAATTATCAGCATCACAGATTACTTAAGAATTTTTATTCCAGCCCAGCCGTGGAATAAACCACGCTAACATGTGTTATTGAGGTTTCTTCTTAATTACAGCTGCTATAATTTAAGCTTACATACTGTATTTTGCTACTGGGGCAGGTTAATATGTTTTTCCTCATAATTACAGTGGGCTACTTCATTAAGCCTCTGTAACCTGTCTGTCTTTGCTTACAAGTTCACACTCTGTAGCAGAAGACTGTAAGAAGAGCACTGAAAGGCTGGCTGCAGGAGACTTTTGAAACTAAATTAGGAAGAACATTCTGAAATGCAAGGTAAGTAGCACTGTACTGGCAAGGAGATGGCCTGGGTGATCTAACAGGTCTTTTCCATCACTAACATCCCTTGTCCAGGAACAACCCATTTAATTCCAGGCCAGTCATTTATTATGACAGAGAAGCAAAGTAGAAGGACATATATTCTACTGGGGAAAACAGCATTTTATTATGCCAACTGAACTCAGAGGACAGGCAGTGAAAACATTCTTTCATTTTGTACCATTAGCTCAGCCAGGCCTCTGCAATGTAACATTCTGTCACTTTCTGTGGATTAGCTCATTTACAAAAACGTGCTGTTTTACTGAAATTAGCACACAGAGAATATTGCACTTCCCGAGCTGCCGCAGCATAACTGTTTGTCAGTAGATTTATGTAGTGGATTGTTTTCCTGCAATCCAGGATAAGGGAAATACTTAAACAATAACCGCCATGGGGAGTGTGGACAAGGCAATAATTACTTTCCATGGTGTTAATAAACCTCAAGGCTACTGGCCAAAGTATATTTGCACTGAAGGAGATGTCTGTGGAGATTACATAGGAAATTTTAAGACAGACAAGGGTCAGGAAGCCCATCTAAGTCTGCTTCCTCTGCTGCATTACCAGACACCCCGCCCACCATAACCCTCTCAGCAAAGGTTTTTCAATCAAGCACTGTCTAGTCTTCACTAGTTCCTTCTTTGCTGTCCTCTGCTGAGCGACTTGCTTAGTATGCTTACTAGGAGCAGCCATAATTTTGTTGTTATCCTTTTGTTTTCTGCTCAACTTTTAGTTAGAAACCCTTCAGTTGTAACATTGGAATTCCACTCCACAGGAAACACCTAATTTCTGTAAAAATAAGATTATACAACAGTTATTTAAACACTTAAAACCTGAGTGATTCCTGAAAGCTCAAATCCTGTAGCTCAACTCAATCATCATTTCCAGAGTGGTGTGCTCCCAAATCTCTGCCAACCCTAGCAGAGGACCCTACATCCCTGAGAATCAAGTTGGGATTTTTCAGGCTTCTAAGGCTCCTGTGACAGCAACCAAGAGATAAGGCTTGGCTCAAATTAGGGATCACAAACCTCTGGAGGAGCAGGTAGCCCAAAAGTAGTTTCAAGGCTTGCCAGTGACTGCAAGACTGAACAGTACCTTGAGCTGGTGTTTGCACAAGTTACACAGACTACAAAGCCTTCTTTTCATCATGGGACAAATACACTTTTGTCACAGCAACCAGTCAGACACCTCAGGTCTTGTTACAGAGCTCTGCCTTCTTGTGGAGGTCCACCCAAGGGGATGTTCATGCTTTGACCACTAGACTGCCAGAGATTAATTTTCTGTGGAAACCTACTGTCACAGTCACCTTCCATCTCTTTTGTAGCAGAACAAACCAGGGAAAGAACTCAGGGATGGTGACACTAGTGTAAGTCTGGAATGAAATACAAGTCAGGTCCTCCACACCCTCCTCTGACATTAATGCTATGTCATTTATTGACAGATAAAGCTTGTCTCCACTGGTAATGAAAAGTTCCTTGGGCACAGAGGACAACTGGCATGAAACAGAGGACATCTATGCCATATAACTCTCCTTGTCTCCAAAAAAGGGTGGCCACATCCAAAACACTCACTGAGAAGAGCTTTTGGGCTGTGCTAAGCCCAAGTCATGCCAGACAATTGTTTAGACACTGGTAGGTGACAAAAGAAAAAGTTTTATCAATAATTTAATCATATAAACAAGCAGGTTCCAAGGCCTGGTTCCACAGACTGGCACCATCTGATATATTGGGATAGACTAGCCAATCTGTAATGTACCCAGGCTTCACACATGTCAGTACTAAGCAGTGCAAAGCTAACAGTTGTTCTTTATGCCCACATCACCAGTGAGCAGGGCTTTAAAAGGAGATTGTCAGTGTTCTCAGCACTCTGGGACTGGTTATGCCTGTAGACGTCTCCAAGAAAATGTGCTTCTAATTTAAATGCTGTGTCAAACAAGTGGTTACTGAATTTGAGAATGGATATTGTGAGCTACATTCAACAGAGGCAACTTACTTAGATGTTCCCTCACTACAGGAATGACTAATCACACAAGTATTTATTGGATAGAGCACATCCCCCTTGTTCACATGAGTGAGCACACACCAGCTCACACATGTTACCCCCACAGGAGCAAACAGGAATAATCCTGGGAAGAGACACTCACCAAATTACAGGCTGTAGTGTGATCTGGTGGTACCAGCTCAACTTATCTGCAGTGAAGAACATGAAAAATTTCCTGTTGCCTCATCAACTTTAGACTGGATTTTTTTCTTCCATCTGAACTGCCCCAGGTAAAAGGAAAAGCCATCTGTGGCTCTCTCAACTCCCTTGGTTTTTTGTGTGCTGCTGGAGCAAGGATCTTCATACCAGCTGACAACTGAGCAGAACAAAGCACAGCTGTATCCTATTCCCAGGACACCCCCTGTCTTCTGCCTTATGCAGGGAATGGAGAGAACACCTGGTGCAGGAGGCAGACCCAGTAACTCTCATCCTTAGAGATTCTTCATTTTCAGATAAATTCTTCATTAAAAATTGTCAGACAATAGTTGAGAAAGGACTTGGGAGAATTAAAAATAATTTAGCCTCATAAGTCTAGACAGAGAGAACAGCTCTGGAAACCATAGGGAGATTTTTATAAGGGCCTTAGGAACAGAAAAATGACACATAAACATGCTTGGAGTATTGCATCAAACTCCATTTTCCATTGATTGTAGCAATACTGACTCACATCAGCTAAGAGTCAAGCCCCAGGCTTTTTCAAGAAAAGGTCTGTTCAATGATTACCCAGGAACATCTGTAGAAGGCAAATAGTAAAATGCAGTATTTTAAAGGTAATTTGACTACAGCTTAGAGGTATATTTCTTACTGGCCTATCATGAGAAAGTTCCCCATACACATTCATATAGTCACAATTATTTCTCAATGAGTACAAACATCTTGGCTTGAAGCCATTGGTTATTAGTACCATGGGAAGTCATTATTGCCTTAAACATATTCCCCACAATAGTTAAGTATTTCCCTTATTTCAGGACTGCAGGAAAACAAGACATATATAAACTGAGTAACTTAAAGGCTGGCCATGACTTCAGAAGCATTTTGCAGTCTTTTCACCCACATTTGGGAAAATAAAGTTCGCTTTCCAGACAAATTGGTTCTTTGTGAGGCCACAGGATGCTGCACAAAAGCCACTCAAATGCGTTAGTGGTGGCCCAAAGTGACAGACTGGTTTTGCTTTCAGCTCTCTTCAGTTCAGCTGGCACAATGATAAAACATTATTTTTCTCAATTAATATCCCATCCTGACACTGTTTGCCAGTCTTCGAAGGTCACAAAGCAGTCCTGTGTCAGCCTGACACCTTCCCCCTTCCCCATATTTCTTCTTCCTCTCTGGGGAAATTTATGTCCGCCTGTGGCATCTGTCCCCTGTCCTCCTTTTGTGAGTATCAAGCCACAGCATACGTTACATTTAGAAATGTTTTCTGACCATAAATTACCTTTGCAGCATCTTAGAAGCCTTATGCTCTCCTTCACTGACCTCATGGCCCTGACACTCTGGAAGCATTTTTCATTATCTCTCTTAACCTCCTGTACAAGCTTCCTTTCATTCTCAGCATTTGCTTTTCTTATCTCTTTTTTGCACTCTTAATTTCATTCTGTAATCTGTTCAAGTCTTCTTCTTTCCCTGGTGTTTTACACCTTAGGCTTGGTTACTCCTTACACATCCAGCTCTAACAATCACTTGAGCTGCCCATAGGCTTCTGTTCCCTGTGGCAGCCCAGTCAAGCTCCCTCATCTCACACACTTGCCTCATGTCTTTCCCCTTCATTTCAGGCTGAAATTTAAGTACCATCCTCAGCAGCTGCCTATTCCCCAAAACTTTTGCACCCTCCCCACCAATTTGCTTCCCTTGCTTTGGCCCTGAAGCCAGAGTGGAGCAATGTGAAGCCACTGTCCAGTGTGACCAAAAAAACCAAAACTGGAGTCAGTGCAAAGGCACACTGGCCATTCACTCTGTCTCCCCAGCCTTCAAACCCACCCGCAGCACTCCAGCACTGGGAAAAAAAGGCTTTCCTTTTCTGGCCTTTTCCAGTTGGCATTCCTCACTTGCCACTATGAATTGTAATGCTGCCATGGAAGTGAGTTACACAAATGTTAATCCACCCTCCTTTGAAACTGAGAAGGAGTTCAGGTTCAGCTCAAGAAATGAAGAAAGCCTCCAACAGGTTCTCATTTTCACCCTTCCCAAGGAGAAGTGAACTAAAGAAAAATACTGATTTAGAGAAAAAATAGGGTGAGAATTTCAATCGCAGTAACGTTAAGGTTTTCCTATGGTACCCTTTCAAATTAGTGGGATAACACTGTTCCTATTGATTGCAAGGAAAACTAATCCAATTCACACGTACAATTAAATAATAAACTTCCCCTTCTCCACTTACATTTCCCTGGAGATGTTTTGCAGAAGAAAATCTCTTCTACCGACTGAAGAGGGAAGCAGCCTGCAATTTGCTGTGGAGAAAGTTAGCTTCTGTCTGAACCAACATCCTTTCAGTAAATACCATGAAGCAGAAATACGGTATTGCTCACATTGCCAAAACCTCACCAAAAAAAGTGACCTTCCACTGGTTTCACCAACAGCGACAAGCTGCTTGGTCTCTCATCATGCTTAGGCTGCTTCATTGCCTGAGTTCACTTTAAACATTGTCTTTCTACAGTCACTCTCAGAAAATGTGAATTTGAACAAAGTTGTGGAATTGGTTAGCTGGCAGGTAGCTAATGTATAACGTATGCACATTCAGAGCAGATCAAAAAACTATTTTGCTAGTGATGTTGTTTTCAATACTTGATCAGTCACAGACAGATCCTTCCTCTTCACCTTCTCATCAAAATGTGGCAAATTTAGTCCTGTTAAATACTAGAGACAGTGATCTCTTCTGACTACAGCTGGTGATCAGATTATGCCCTGAAGCATAATGACTGCTAACACTTCTCACTTTCATCCCAATTACTGGCCGCTCTGCCACGCACCTACCCCATGCTTCTGAGAAGCTACTGCAAAAAAAAGCATAAAATTCAATTATAGTCTAATAGCTAATGTGAATATATTTTATATTCATAATTCCTAGAAAGTAAAGTATGTTGTAAATATGAGAGATTTTTTTCAGCAGAACTGCTGGCAAAAATCAATTTCCCCAAAACTGCAGAGGCTACATTCCTCAATAAAGAAAATGTATCTGTTTAAAGTGTAAAGTACTGAAGTTTTAATATACTTAAAATGTCATCAAAATCGACACAAAACACTTTTGGACACTGAAATGTCCAATGAAATGCAAACATTTTTTCACTGTTAAGAAAACTTAATGTTAAAATTATTTGCCCTTTAAGAATCAGAGGAGAAAAGTGTGGGGAAAAAAAAGAAATTTTTAGGGAACATGCAAAGCAGTTTCAGTTTTAAACTGGAGAGAAGGAACAATCAGCAATGAGTAATATTGTTGAGGAGTGAAAGCATTTCAAAGAAAGAGGAAGGATGACAGTGTTTCAAACCAGAATACAGGAGGTAGAGAAGTACCCTGTCTCCCACACCGGATTAGATTGGCAGCTCATCTGCTTCCAGGAGCTTGAACCGATGAATCTCTAATAGCGGATCAGTGTTCAGCAGATCTCAGGTCAGACACAGCATATTTCATCTTAAATCTTTGTCTTTAGCTATTATATAATTTTTAGGAAATTCATTAGCCAAATAAGAAGCTATTCTAATCTTTAATCTCACTGAATTAATTCTCTCAACAACATCCTGTTGCAATGACCACTACAATTTATATGCTTTTTTCCTACATGTTTTCCTGGTATTTGTCTCCTTCCTAAGAAAGACAAGTCCAATCTTTTCATTTCCTCTCATTAACCAGTTCTTTTCACTCTTTCATATAACCTCCATTGCCTTATCTGAAGAGTAAACACCATTGAGGAGCAGCTCCTTTTGACTTTATGTAGGTCAAAACTGTTTTTCCTTCTTGGCTCAAAACATATACATGTAGGTGCATTGACAAGAAAAAGATATTTAGGAACAGAGGAGAGTATGTGGCTAAAGAAATAGTATCTTTGTCTTTTCTCATGATTGTGACCTCAAAAATCCCAGGTGACCAAAGGACAATTACTGACAGGTGAGAAGTGGTCTGCCACAACCTGGAGGTAGCCCTGAGTGCAGGTGAGCAGAGGGGGCTCACACAGGCAAGGGAAGTGATACAGGCCAGTTAATCATGAGGCAGTTCTCTCCACATACATGTCTTTGCCTTTACTTGCAGCACCCTTCACTGCCATCACACTGTTCAGCCTCACCTGACCCAAAGCAATACACTGCATGCAGGTTTGTATAATCAGCAGACTGTACCAAAGCAATTATTTTCTTCCCCATAAACTCTTGAAAGTAAGAAACAGTTGATTTGTGGCCCATTTCCTGAGTATATGCAATAGGTACCCACTTTTCTCACTGAGAATGAGCTCCTTATTCCCTTCTACTTACCCAGCACAGTGTCAGTATGATTAAGTGTGTCAGGATAGACTGGTTAGTTCTCACCACTGAGGCTGGCTGCTTACAATTCCCCATCCACTGACTCCTTAGCTTGCCTGATGGCTCTCCCAGCCACACTGCACACTGACATCACCACTGGTCAAGAGTCTGGGGTTAATTTTTGTCTCTGTGTCTGGCCATTCTCAGCCAGCTGACCTCCAAATTATTAATCTGTTCCATACCTGCTTCTCAACAGCCTTCAGTTAAAAAAATTCATTCTACTGACCCTGTTTGGTGAGGTGACCTAGCAATGTAATGATGTTTGCTACCAAGGCCAGACCCTTGAGTCTGCATTTGACTGTTCTTTTAGTAAAGCTTTTGATTTACGTAATAACCTTTTCCCTTCATCCTTCCAATCATGGAAAACATTAGGAAATCCTCCATTGCCAATTTACTCTCTCATTGCTTCTGGTTCTAAGACATAAGAGTTATACTTCAACCACAGCCTTCCAGACCATCCTTCAACATTTGCCACAAACTACTCATCCCTGCTCTCCCTGCCATGCCACCCATTGGATTTTCCTTCTTATTTACTAAACCTTCACTTTCAGTATAATAAGCAAACACTAACATCAAACTGCTCTGCACTAAAGATCACAGACAAGGAATTAAATATTGTATGTTCTTCATTCATCTTTAATATCATTACAAGTCTGTTAAAGGATTTGTGTCCATTGAACAAAAAAGCTAGAGGCATTACTGCAGCTGAATTCAGATTGCTAAATGTTTAACAAAGATGCTGACATTTCAAAAGCTGGAGGCTCTGATCTCTCCTCTTGAAAGCTATTCAGGTTGGCTGCAAGGGAAAACTATGTCATGGGCACCTGGGCACCTGCATTTTATTCTGTCTCAGTAACCCCCTCTCAGAGGAAGTGAAGCCATAAGGTCCTGTCCCAGTAACAATTAAGAGAAACTAATGAAGAGCTGGTTTATAGCCTTTTCCCAATCCTGATGTCCTGTCTGTGTCTGGAGGGCAAATATAAAACATGTTTTTCAGTGCTACAGAAGGAAGTACAAGTAATTAGTCCTCACCACACAATTCACGCACAAGGTTAATCAGGCCCCTCACTGGTTTTAAAGCAGAGGGAACAAACAGGAGGTTGAGTGCTCAGCCAGAGGAGGAGGTCAGCACGAGCATTGGGAGAGGCAAATGGAAGTGTGTGTGCATCAGCAAAAAAGGGATCTGGGTGAATGTTTTGAGGGAACCTAGCCTGGCCCTTTCTTCTTTCCATTATCCTGCCTTTATCAGCTCTGTGATCTGTGAAGGTTTGTCAGAGGAGCCCCTTTAACCTGCCAGTCTCACAGTTGTGCAAAAGGGCTATTGCTCCACAGAGCTGCTGTGCTCTCTTACAGACCCAGAAAAGGCACCAAACAAAAGTTTCCCCATCCCCAGATCCACCAGCCTGCTGCCATCCTCTCAACACTGCCATGGTGGGAGGCAGCACTTCAGCTTCTCTTGTGGTCAGATTTCTTGGTTCAGAACACACTTGGTAACACATCAGGGACAGGCCACATGGGGAACAGTTTTTTCTGCACTCAGAAATATCAAAAGTACAGGGTTTTTACTTGGAATAGCTGCGATTCCATCTCAAGAGAGATTTTCCTCACCTTAATATCCCATGAAGGTTGACTAGAGTTTTCTTTCTGAAGCATTGCTTTTATTCCTTCAACTTGCACATACAACACCAAGCTAGTTCTGTATTATCTTACATAAATCAAGGATTTCCTAGTGAGTGCCAGAGGCTTTCGTGATGAGAACCTTTGCTCCAGTCTCTGTATATTTTTCTAAAAATATTTGTGTATTTGTATACAACACACTAGGCTGCAAGATGTGGCATGTCCACCTTCCAGTTCATTGCTGAGTTTGTCCACTGTTAAAAAGTCTGGACTAAGAGTCCACTGGGGTCCTGAAACATTAGCCCCTACCATAAGAAACCAAAATTTCTTTGGTCTTCAGAACACACCCTCCTCTGAAATTAGGCATTTGGACTAACTGTGAGTCCACTTTGTATCAGGCCTTAACAACCATATTGTTGCAGTAGTGTGGTGTCCATTCTGTATTTATTTTACAACCTCATCAAGATTTCCTCATCACTGATGTATTTCTCTCAGCAGTATGTTTTCACACTGGCTTCTGTTGCCCCCAGTTTTTACTGGGTAAAATCCATGTACATATTCTATAATTGCATATACATAACTTTTTCAAATTTCTTAGCAGCTAACACAGTCCAGAGGATTCCAAGGCTGGTGCATACAATTCTGCTAAGAAGCAGAGGAAAAAAAAAAAAAAAACTAGCCTCAAAATTTTCTGTGTTCTGGTAAATATAAGATGAGGTGTTTCCTCTCCCTCTTTCAGGCATTGTTCACATAGTATTAGACTTTTCCTCCTCATTCCTTTTTTCATCCTGAATAGTTTTTAACTTTTGAGCTAGTCCTATTGACTTAGGTGGTACTCCAGACAGGGTAAGGGATTTGTCAGTGAGCATCAGATTGCAAAGTCAGGGCCTAGGATTGAAAAATCTTCCTTGTCTGGCATTCCAGTGTAAAGTACTGTGAGCACTTACCCTGCTCTGGGATGGATGGCCAGCATGACGATATCGGTGTCGGAAACATTCGTAGTGCTTTTCAACAGTATGCCAGGAGAGAAAGGTTTCCAATCTCTGGCCCTCACCCTGCAATCCAATCCCCACAAATAAACCCTCACCCCTGTACAAAGTATTATTGAAGTTAATGGGGCTCTAAACAGATACAGACTCTTTCCTAAGTGACACAAATGGAAAGACCATGAGGTTAAGGCACAAAGAGGCTAAATCTTGACAAAGCCCTATGCAAGTAGCTTTAGTTTTGAGCCAGAGAACTTTTAAAGCAAGTGAGCTGGTTATAAGGGGTTTGAAAGTGGTAATAGAGAGAAATTGGAAGGTTAAAGGCTTGGACTCCATAGATTTTTGCATTCTCTCCCACAATGGTCAAACACTCACGGATCTCTCTTTTTTACTCCACTCCGAAGACTGAAGCTCCACGTACACCCAGATCTGCCCCTTTACCTGCTGCACAGTAGTGGGATGCTGAAAACTGCACCCAACCTTTAAACTCCACTCCAATGGAGAGCTTGTCTCCATGTTACTTTGAGCATGTGAATCTGTGCCGTTGTCATTAAGTCTGCTTGAGTGTCTGCAGTTATGCACACTTAAGAGTTTTGCTGGATGAGTGCTCTTTGTTTCTCAAAGGCAGAGGAGATGCAGGCCTGGAAACACCAACCAGCACAAGTCCACCTCTCATTTGTCTCACTTTTATAACTTTGAAACTCTTCCTTCACTTTGGTAATAATGTAAAGTATCAACTAAAAATTGCAATGCATGCATTTCATTTGAGTTTTATTGCCTTAACAGACAGCATTAGATTACAAAAGAGGACATTTTTCTTCTCAGTTTTAGCTTATTCTTATGATTTATGATTAGATACAGCAAGAGTTCATAAACTTCCCTGACCTGCTGACAGTTTTTACAGGCTCCTTGATTTATTTCCATCTCAAACTTAACAGCTTTCATGTGACTGATATTCCTAGAGTCCTGGCATGGCTGCAGCACAGCCTGAAAGAGCTCCTCTAATCTCCATGTTACTAATTTAAATGAAGTCTTGGTCTGTTGTTTAAAAAAGACATTCGTCATCTCACGGAGGTTTACAGATCCTCTTGTAATGTAATGTCAGACACTTCTGAGATATGAGTTTTATAAAGCCTCCTGATATTGTGTGCTGTAAGACACACCAAGGTCACTTCAATATGCCAAAGAAAAAAAACATTTGTAAAACAAGAGGAGAGGAATTCCTAAGAAACTGCATTGTACCAGGGACATTTAGAAATGATTTATACCATCTGTGAGTACATTTCAAAGATAAATCTGGTATTGGGGAGAAAAGCAGGGGGAGGATAAATTTGAATCCAGAAAAATCCGCAGACACTCAGCCAACAGCTATGAGTTCCTGATAAAAAACAACTCAGAGAGCAATATTCTCACAGTCATAGAGGTTGCAGCATCAACAGTTTCCCAGTGTGCTCCGAAGCTACTGTGCTAAGGCTGCTCTTTCAGCAAAGATGCAGCTGGCATTCTGTTTTCATTGTACACTTTCCAAACAACAAAAAAAGAGATACATTTTGTAATAACAAAGACCTAACTAGTAAGAGAGAGAAGAGAGAATGAGAGTGAGAGTGCTGTAAGAAAAGTGGTGTCTCTCCAAGCTCACACACCACCCAGCTGAAGACAGAAAGATATCCTTACTTTTGTCTCTAGAACATTTAGAAAGTGGCAAAAGGTGAGTGATGGGAAGGTGTATGAAGGCTGAAGGAACCTGAATGGAAAACATCAGGTAGGTTAACTTTGGGACCTATGGGTACAGTAGAGAGAGAACAAGACCCATAAATATTCGTGGGGCTTTGGAGGTTCTCCAGTGGGTATGCTTAGACATTTGAGGTCAACTGTGATCAAGCCTTAGTCTGACAGAAAATTGCCTTTGTAATATTTGTAGATCAGTTAAGAAATGACAAGCAACACTAGGTTATGACACACTGGAGATATAAATACAGGTTGCCCAGATCATATGATTGATTGAACCCTTTTATTTTTGCTGAAGAAATTTAGCTAGTGTTGCTGGCAACACACACAGAGCACTAAATAAACGTTACATACAGTAGCTTGTCAGAATTTATAAAAGAGCAATCGACATTTGCTTTACTGTCAAAACATCAGCCTACGAGTTTCCTCTCTTTGGAAGGAGAATGTGGGAAATAAAGAATGCTGTACAGGGTATTTACCTTTGAATCACAAATGGATAAGCCTGCACCAGAAAGGAGAGCTGCTCTCATGCAGTGAGGTCTGTCTGTCCTCTAACTAAACAACCTGCTTGTGAGCCTCACTGCTGCAACCCACCAGCAGCAGTTGCTGTATAGCTCAAAATATAGAGACTAATGTGCATTTATCACAGAGCTTCCTATTCCACAGTCCAAACACAGATACTTTCACTGCAGATAGATGTGGAAAAGCAGTGCTGTGAAGTGCCTGCAACTACATTGCAGTGAAGCGGATTATTAAGAACATGAGACTTTATGCCTAATTTCAGAGTTTGCACGTGTATGGAAATTAAAGTCCACAGATCTCATTCACAATTACACTGAATAAATCCTAAGATTTCTTTCCACTTTTCAAACATAAAAGAGCCATGTTGCACATGAAATAAAAACTCCCAGCAGTTTATCTTTCTAGGATTACATAGTGTTTTCAATGTAAAAATCACATCCTCTGTTGGGCAAAGGTTCATTTTACAGACCAGATCTATTGGATCAAAACAAAGACTGCAGTAAATCAGGTCTGTGGAGCTATGCTGATTTTCCCTTGCTGGACTCTATCTCAAGAACCACCTTTCAGGCATTTGTGTAGGAGGAAAAGTTTGTTATTAGTATTAGCCTGGGAGATGGGTATTATTCCCCAGGGAGTAAAAAAGAAAAAAAGCCCAGCATCCCTCTTCTCACTCTGATAAGGGCACAGAACATGTGTGTGCACAGGCAGATCAATTGTTAGCAAGTCTGCCCTGCTGCATTTAAAGACATTGCATTAATTGACACATTTCTGAAGAAGTATTTGTGTATCTATGTGTATATTTGTCCTTTCTTACAGGATCTTTCACGAGGAAACCTTCACTCTCCCTGAGTGGTAAACCCACCTCCACCAAGAATTTGGAGAACAGGGAGTTCAGTGGGACTCAGGAACCCACAAATGCAACCTGTAAACCTACTGAAGGTGTATCTACACAAACATCCACTGCTTCACCTCTTCCCATGGGCTTGCCAGGGGACAACAGACTTGGGCAATGGGAAAGGACAACCACTTTTTCATCCCTCACTTCTGTCCTAACTTTTTCTCACTTCTGCCTGCTGTGAAATGAGTAATATCTGCATTTTTGGTCATGTAGAGCAAATGCTGTCTCTGGCAGGAGAATGTGCCCTCCTGTAGAAAGATTTGAGGTCTTAAAATCAGTAGCATAGTCCACTACACTTGTGTTAACCTTCTTTTCTATGGTTTTCATTCCTTCTTAGAGGAAAAGGAGACTTGACAATAACCTAGCACTTTATTGAGGACACATATTAATGTCACTCTTTTTAACTGTGGAAATAGCAACCATCACAATGCCTGTGTTTCCTTTACATTATTTTTTTCTAACTACAAGGTTAAAAAAGGGTAAAGTTCAAGTACATTCCAGGCCAGACAGAGCAACTCAGGACCAGACAAATTCTTTCACACTCTGACTCACATTGTGAGCAGCTTCTACATATCTCAGTAAGGCAAATATATCTATCTCTGGGGCAGTGCATAATGTTGTTCAGTCCTTCCTCTACTGGACGGAGTGAGCATGTGTCAGTATGTCTGTAATTTCTTCTCTCATGGTAAGAACTGGTACCCAGATTTCATATCCTTCTAATGGTAAAGGTCAATAGATTAGTGGTAAGAGGCAAAGCTTGAAATGGAGCTAAGAAGGTAACAAAAGAGGGAGAAGAAAGGAAAGGACTTCAATATCATACACTAAATACCCAGATGTTGATAAAAAAATCCTCAGTGGTTACCTGACAAGGTTTCACAGAAGGAAAGCTTGAAAAAAAAACAAAAACAACTATCCCATTGTGCAGCATTTTTCTTTCTAACTCAGTTGTATCCTTTATACCAGACTTTCATCTTCCCAAAGCTAACTCAGGGCATATTTACAATAAAAATAGAAGTTGGATTTGTTACAATTTGTTGAGACTGCAGATTTCCAATTGAAGGTGGTGATATTCCTACTGTCTGTACAGGTTTTTACTTGACTACTGAATGTAAACTAACTGACCCTTTAGAATAGCCTCAAAAAAATCACAAACACTGGTCTCCTTGAGAACCCATGAAGGATGAAAGAGGAGAATTCCTGCTTTGTTGTCTGAGGTTTACTCAGTAAAAGGTAGAGAATGTGAGACTTCACTAGTTGTATACTGATTGTATGGCTTTATTTCCTAGAACAAAGACAGTGTTCCTTCAAAGAACACTACTAGAAGCACAGGAAAAATATTTTCATATTTGACATCCGTAATATTTAACAGCACAACTGGATTTTGTTCAAGTGAAAAGAATTTATCCATGCCAATTATATAATTCACTGCATAGTTCAAAAGACCCTGATAAGAGGTACACCACCAACCATACTGCTTTTCCTGCTTTAATTATGAATTTGTAGTTGAAGCACATGACAGGGTTTCAGGGCTGGGCTCCACTTCCCCCTCTGTGATGGGTGACTGGGGGCAGCTTCCTTCATCCCAGCCTTCCTGAGCCACATCCTTGCTGGTGTAAATCAGGAGAGGTCCACCAACTGCAAAGGCACTCTGCTGATTTACACCAGCTGTTAACCTGACCTCTTGACCAAGAGAAAAAATGGGAATGGAAGTGCATTTTCTGTGTCAGAAAAGTTGCTTATTGATATTTGTTAAGGCATTTAAGAAGTTTCATTCTTTTTAACGAATTAGACCAATATCTAACTTCAAAGCCAGTAATGCAAAGAGGATTCAGGTGACTATTTTAGAGCCTTTAAAATGACTAAATTGTGTACTACAGTTAATTGATGAACAACATTCCAGGAACAGGGCATGAAATTATACTGTAGAATTTCCTTTCCATTTTCTTCCTTATATTTGGTAGAATATTTTCACCCTTTTGGATCAACAGTAATAAAAATACCCAGATCAGCTGCGAAAAAAAATATCCTGCTGCTTTTGCTGTGGCTGCTCCTATCCATCAAGTGTTTTAACTAACACAGGGAAAATGGCTATTTCTTACGGATGGGGCTGTAGTATGAGTAACTGAACTTCAAAGATGCCGGGCCAGATTGGATAGCAAACATCAAAAGCTTTTGACTCGTGCTGAGTAAACTTTGTATTCTGACACACAAGTTCTTATCTGTTCTGTTCCAGACTTGAGAGAAAGAGGGGCTGAATCTAACCAAATCACATTGTTTTTCCTTGCAGCTGCCAACTTGGAAAAATATCAGGGCACAAAGGAACCATTAAAAACAAAACAAAAAAAGACATGTTTTTGTTAGTTCCTAGGCAACACAATATTGCCAAGATGGTGGCTCCTATGAAAATTAGAAAATATTAGTTACACATCACACTGTTATTTATTTATACTGCTCTGTGAAGCATTATTTTTTTCCTTCTTGCAAACTGACAGATATTATGGAAAATCTGTTCTTTTGAGCAGGGTGTTTACACCACAACTGTTATGTATGTTTTGTCAGCAGCTTTTTCCATTTGTTAATTCCCATTTCTATTTTAACATTTATTTTGCTAGTTACTGAAAAAAAAATAAAACAGCAGAGTATGAGATAGAGGGATAGAGAGAAAGAGGAGGGAGAGGGAAAGAAAAAAAGAAAAAAGAAAAGAAAAGAAAAGAAAAGAAAAGAAAAGAAAAGAAAAGAAAAGAAAAGAAAAGAAAAGAAAAGAAAAGAAAAGAAAAGAAAAGAAAAGAAAAGAAAAGAAAAGAAAAGAAAAGAAAAGAAAAGAAAAGAAAAGAAAAGAAAAAGTCTAAATTTTTTTTCTCCACCAAAATGAATCCTGTTGTTGAGACTGTAGAAGCTATATTAGAAAATTGGAAATCCTATCCCATTACTATTAGTTGCAAACATCCCATAAGAACTTTTTAAAACCTCAGCCTACTTGTTCATAGCACTCTAGGGCAGTGTGGGACACAGGAAACAAGTATGTTCCACTCCACCTTCTTCATTATTCAGCCACAATGCATTTACCACATGGTTCCTCCTACTCATGACAAAGCCCTAATTACATTGATGATGTTCCATGCTGGTAAAGGACTGAAATTACAGTAAGGTGACAAGGAAGTGTAATAGCTCTTGGGAAATGTAATTGCAGCAGCTGCCTTAGAATCAAGTGGCAGACCCTCACATTTTGTAAAGTTTTACTCAAGAATTAAGCTTATGAGCCTAGAAGACTGACTGCTTATCTTAGAAGGTAGAAGTCACTTTGGAAGGTAGTAGTCACATCATGCATCCTTTCAGCATTTTGATGGAAAGCTTTGAAAAACAGTTGTGAATGAGCAGATTACAGTAGAGCATCATTCCTGATTGCCACAGTGCACTTTGTTTCCACAAATATTCCACACCAGTTGTAGCACACACAGTCCTTCCATTGCAACTGAAAGGTAACCTATCACAGAGAAAGAGAGAGAGAAGAGAAAATGGAAGCTTCTCTTATCCAAAAAATGTCATTTCCTGATCCACAATTCACAGACCTTCTGAGACACCACAATCTACCACACCAAACTCCCACCTTTGAAACAGACTGAGAAGTAAATGCTCCAAGGACAAGTTCCAACTCCACACAGAAATCTGACCACATATGGACATAGACCCATTTGAATATGTCTCATCTGCACTTGTTAGCATGAGCTGGGTGAAAGAGGCCCTTAAGGAGGAAAAGGCACCATTACTGCATCCCAACAATGTACAACTCAAGACCACAGGTTTTTCAAGGCAGCCACTGCAGCATGCAGTCAGACCCCTTCCAAGACATCCTTCCAGAACTTACCATGGATCTTCCAGTGGCACTCATGGCTCAGGCAGCACTGCACGGGGTGGGGTAGAAACCAGAGCACTGCTTCACTAAAGTCAGCATGGGGAGTACAGCCTTTTTTACTGACACAACTGCTGTACTGAGACAGAAGGGCCATGTCTTGGCTTTCCTTCTCAATCATCAGTGGAGGAGAAACTCTGTGTGCATGCCAGTATGAACAGCAACCCTTGGAATGGTCTTGTCTTCAAAGTTATAAGGCTTACTCAACAGAAATATTTAAAAACCTGCTTTTTGAAAGTGCATATGGCTTTGAGGAAGGACACAAGAACAAATGGCTCATCCATAATCAGGGTTTGACATGAGGAGATGTGTCACCATACATCTCAGCTTGCTGTAAATTCACTTCCAATGTACTCCTGTCTTTTGCTTTATGTCCTGAAACAGGCACACTTGGGATGATTGAATTAATTTAATGAAACAATCTGAAGAATTTTAGATTTCATTCACCTTTAGGGTAATTCTAAACCCCAGTGTCAGACTGGAAATTTAATGACCAGCGTGAACAGACCCACCACAAGGCTCTTAAACAGCTAGGATATGGTTCCATGTGGACTTTCAAAAGCTACCCCCAAAATTACTACAAAATTGTTTGCAACACTTACTAGCTTGCTCCACAGAGGGCTTCTTTTGGCTTCAGTACAACTCAAGTATTTGGGAAGACCTGAGTTTGTTTCATTCACCCAAATGTGATTTTCTGTGGTATCACTTTTAGGCCATGCAGATATTCCAAGATAAAACACAGGACTCCTACAGAAATTCTGTAAGAATGTGAGAAATACTTGCATTAAGAGAAAATTTGGGAGGCTGTAAGATAACATATATTAACCTCATCTTTAATTTTCTTCCATGTTTACCTATAACCAGTAAATTTGAACACATTTTGAGTCTTCACTGCCCTTGTGGCAAACATAACTCATGTCTAGTTGAAGGATGAATCTGCAAACACCCAAAACGACCTGAAATGAACAAACAATCATTTTTCCTGCAGAGTTTGCACAGGTATCTGCTTTATGGAGCTCTTAGTAAGGTAAAAATCATCAAGAGAGAATAAATATTTAACTCAGACTGCAATGGGAGAGTATATTAACACACCTCTGCAGTTCTGGAATTTTGCTGGAATTCTAAGAAATGTCAAGAAACCACAAAGAAAATTGCTTTCAAACTATGCTTAGATTAACTACAATGCCATTAAGACATGCCACGTATCACTTGTTGCATATAAGTTTTATTGAACAGAAACATTCAACACAATATAAATTTGGACTTTTCAGCATATACTGAGCAAAGGTCCCCAAGAACCTTAATTTATGTGATAAATCTAATCTCAGTTTGCTATGAGGCTTGCTGTGAAACAGCCATGAGCCCCATATGGCAAGTGAGGAACTGGAACATCCAAGAACAGCCACACCAAGCAATATTGCAAAGGAATTTATGACAGAGGTATGATTTAATCCAAGTAACTTAATCCCCAGCCTGCCCCTGAAACCCAGCTTGGAAGTTTATCTCAGCTGAATAAGTGGGTTTTTTTCTGATTCTTTTCACTGTACATCTCAGTTTGGAACAGAACAAAATAACAAACAAAACAAACCAACAAAATAACAAACAACCAGGAATAAGATAGCTCTTATTTCTGCTATGAGTTGGGCACTTCCAGGTGTCCCCTGAACCCAGCACTGTCCCCCTGAAACCTTGCCCCATGCATTTTTGACATGTCTGTGGAGAACTATGTCCCATCAGTGCAAAGGAAATTACTACTTAAATCACAAATACCTAAGTTCTTCTAAGTTGACTGGCTTACAAAAACCATTTCTGTTATCCTGGATCCAAAAAGCCAGCATCACCTGAAGACAGACCCAGAAGGCTCTGCTGCTTAGGTCAGGCTTTGCCCACCTTGAGCTTGAACATGAACTTTGCTCGTTTGTTTTTTATATAATGAGGGTTTTCCTTGGGTAATGCACTGCCCTTTTTCCTTTTTTTCTCTTTTTTTTTTTTTCTTTTTTTGGTTTTGATTGGTTTGTTTAAAAAGTAGCCTGTAGGAAGGAGTATCCCAGGATATCAGTTTAGACACCATTGTTGGCATGGTATGTATGAATACCATCTTCTGTAAGGACTTTGGGCAAGAGCTATGACCTAAACCAACTTTGACTCAAGCCATGACAGGCTGTTCTCTCACTTGAAGGCCTGGCAGTCCTGTGAGACATGGCCTCAGTCCTGCCAGTACCCCCTGAGCCAGGTGAGGTGTGTTTCTATTTTGAGAAGCACAGGCGCACAGGTGTCCCAGACTCCTCAGACAAGCAGAGCCATTGCTGTGTGAGCTCAAACCCAACTAGGGTTTGCAGTATCTTTGCAAGCACTGGACACTTGTCTCAAACCTGGTTATACATGCTTTTCTCTCTGTGCTGACTATGGCCCACAATGCCACTATGGCATGATCAGGTGCTGCTGGGTGAGCAGGGGTGTGTGAGAGACGATGCACACAGGCACTGGCATGTGCAAATGTGGCCTCTTGTGAACTCTCAGTACTGTCTCATTACCTGAATTCTTTTAATTAACAAACATCTGCCAGCTCCTGCACTCTGTCAGAATATAACACTGTTGTTCCCTTTGTAGTGCCTTTCAAAACAAATGTACACAGGCGGAAGAAAAATCATGCTGTTATCGTCTTTTGATTTTATGAGTAGCTGGGACTGTTTAAACTATAGATTAACTTTTACAGGCCCATCTCTCTCCCCAGCTCCCCCCACCATGTGTGAATAGCCAACTTTCCTGTATGGGTGTGTCAGGTAAAGATCATTTTAGTAGATGTTTAAAAGTCGGGGGGCCTTGTTTCACAGAAACTAAAATCATAACACTCATTTCATCTCCCTGTATGTGCTTTGTCACGTCTCCTCCCCACAGCCTCAAACAAGTCTACATTCTGTGGGCCAGCATCTCAGTAATGCCATGGGTCTCCTGCATGCTACCATGATTGCAATGCTGGGGAATGGTCCTCTGGGAAATTCAAGAAAATGTGTATTTTCTAGCTTTTTCCATGTCAATGCTTTTTACAAAGCTACACTTCTTATGGCACACAACTCCAGATCTCTGACGAAGCACAGACCAGACTGTGAATATATTGTCCAGCCCAAATGTGAATTATATGTCTGCCCAATGGTGAGTTACCTGGGAACAGTGAAGAGCATCTGCAACAGCAATTCTTCCATCTGAGTGGTGCCATGGGACACTACACGTACAGGTCTGCAAGGTGGACACCTGCATAGCCAAGAACATCACAGACTAGGTACAGCCTGGGTGTTCTGCTTCTACAGCCTCACACAGAATGTTTTATGAAGATACATCACTCTCCCACCTCAACTGACTAAGATGCTTTTGTTTCCACTCAGCCTGAAAATCAGGTGTGGTTGAAAAAGTGAAAATACCATACATTCCTTGACTGCCTGTACTTGTCCTGCATTCTAATCTATTTGAATTGTCTTCTTTAAAGATTGCCCAAAGAACTAAATACAAAGACATAGAGAAGCTATTCTGTGTAAGAGATCTTCTGCAGTTGTCTTCTCTCACACTTCTGTACAAAATAAGCAGAGTCTGTCCCTCCAGGATTTCACTTCAGGTGATGCAAGCCAGCAACAAGAATTAAGAGTAAAATTTACACAGTTTGAAGCATCCCAGTGGCTCAAAGTCCTAGTCCCCTGCGTCTTTCCCCACATAATCTTTCACCTTTAAATACACCTCCTTTCTCTTGGAACATTATTTCAACTTAATCTGCAACCTTTGCTTTCTGGTTCTGAATGATTCCTACCTCCAAAATCCCTTTATGCAACCAATTCTTCCCCTCAGCAATGAAAAGAGCCTTAAAACTTAGAAGCCCATCTCTGCTTGCTAACCCCCTTTTTTTCCCCATTATGCTGCTCTTTCAGCTCCAGTCAGTTCTGCCATTTCCATGATCAGTTCCCAAGAGGACCTCAAATGAGGTCCCAGGTGAGACATAGACTATTCTTTCCCTGGTCACATCATAATAAGTTTCATGTACTTCTCGGGGCTTTGAAGGTTGAAAGCATTTTCTATTACTCATTAAAAGTGAAGTCAGCGGCTGATGTGGCTGAGCTAGGCTTGGAAAAAGAACCTAGGTGTGCTGGAGGCAGACTGAAGGAAGGGCTTGAACAAACATTCCTTAGTTCAGGAAAAGATACAGTCCCACCAAAAATACAGGAGCAAATTTCATTTTTGCCACAAATTTTCTACAATCTAATTTTATTTTTTGAAAAAATTCAAGATTTTAGCAGTATCTTCTCTGAGCTGGGATTAACTATCCAAGTTAACTATCAACATAAGCACTTGTGAAGAAAAGTCAGTCCACGGATACTACAGAGAGATGGTTTTTCTACATCAACCTTTTCTAAAGTGCTTGTAGCCACACAGAACATCTGAAGTGTTTGAACTTGTGCAATTAGAACAAGTTGTCAGGGACACAAAAAGCTTTTCAGAAGAGCACAGAAGCTGCCTCTATGTTATCTACCAGTGTCATATACCTTCAGCCTAGGAATCATCAGAGCCTAGGCAGCAGGATATGAAATAAAAATCTTCTACGCCAACCCTATTTCAGCAAGCTGCGATTTTTTTTCTCTAATAAACCCTCTTCCCTGCAGCTTTTCCTTCTGTCTCTAAGTTCTTCTTTTTTTTTGTTCTCTGCCCTCTGTACTTTTTCTATTTTTCCCCCATTTCTTTGTCTTGTCCCTCCTCTCCCCTTATTTCTTTTCCCCTTTCTTTCTCTGCTCCTCAGCAGCGTACGTTCTCTCCATATCCCAGTCCCTCCTCAGTCCCAGCTCTTTGATTCTCTTTTTCTTTCTTGCCTCTTCCCTATTCTTCTCTCTTTCTCTTTGACCTGAATTAGATTGTTGCAGTTGTCTGTGCAAAGTCAAGAAGCCCTAATTTCTAATCTCATTCCAGTACACAAAACTCTTTCCTATTACAGAATTCTTTTGAAACTTATATTCAAATTTTTAAGGAAAAAGACAAGACAAAAAGTTCTCCTGAATAAATATTCTCAGAGATTCTGCACTTGGATCTAGAGTTTTGGTTCCATGCCCTGTGAACACAGTGTCCAGTTGTGAGAGTCAGATGAATTTTCCCAGATTTTGGCAAAGGCTTGCGGCTGGCATAGTCTTATGAATGGCAGACTTCTGGTTCTGGATTTTATACACTGGCTTTGTTCTGAATCAAAACAAAATATCCAGAATTTGAAATACTACAAAAAATAATTACTCATAGAGTATAAACCATCAGAAAAAAATATTTTAAAGTAGAACTGGAAATACATCCTTCCTTTCTAAGTACTGAGATGAGATGTCCTCCCTCATCTGTACAAAATTTTCATTAATTCCAGAGGATTTTTCAAGCTGCTCAGAAAAGACAGGAAGAAACTGTGACAGTTTGAAGATCTTTGAGAAATGGTGTTGTGATTTTAAATGTCTTGCATTTGTATGGTCCCTGGGTACACACTGCTGTTCTGCCAGTACATCATGACAAACAGGATCAAATGTCACCTTAGCCTTGGCATTCTATGGACATAACTGAGCTAGCTTTAAATTAGCTAATGTGACCTCTACTAGCACCACAGTTATGGTAAAATTATGATCTACATGAACCAAAGGAAACAGGGAGATAATTTGCCCAAAACAAGGCCTCTTGTGTCTTGCCTTCACCCTTTAAAGGTAAAATAGGTTTGGCTGCAACAGCTGGAGTCACTGGGTTGATTTCTACAGGGTGTGAGCAGCTGGGGAGCAATAGTTGTGTCCTGTGCCCTCACTGTCCCTAGCCAGCCTGTCACCACAGAGCAGATTTCAGCTAGGATTTGCAGCACAAGCAAGCTAAGCTGTGAATTCACACATTTCATCCTCTTCTGAGCAAACACCCCTGCACAGCCATTGCTGAGCTGTCCCTTCCATGGCAGGAGCCCTGGGACATGAAGGGTAGTGCCAGCAGCAGGAAGTGTCCTGTGTGAAGCTTGGGGCACACTGAGACTGTGTGTTTCACTCAGCACTGCTTCTTGTAAATGGACAGCTGAAGGACCAAGCTGCCACATCTGAGATAACCATTTGCTGTCAGCCCATCTCAATCTGGGAGGCCATCAAACAAGCACAGCTATGGCATGTCCTCTTCCACAGGCAGGGACACACGTTCCCACACAGCCCTGGGAATGGCCATTTGAATTTCCAGACCAACCCCTGCCCACAATGGGCAGAAGGGCTGAGGCACCTACAGATGCTTTTGCAGAAGTCTGCCATCACCCACTTGTCTATGAGATACTTGGACAGAGAGCCAGGGGCAGGCTGAAGTGAGTACTGCTGTGGACAGCAAAACACCTGTATGTGTCCAGCAGCACTGATCATTATTTCCACACAAAGTAAGCCTCTAAGACTCTCAAAACCCAGTGACCCTGCTCTGTTATAGGGTCACAATAGACAATATATATATTCTTTCCTCATTCTCCCACAAGACATCCCTAAGTGGCTCTGTTAATTTCTTGAATTTTGAAATGTACTATGGTGGTCCTTTAGATTTAATTTTTATAGATCAGGAATGAGAAGGAGTACAGATACTTCAACAGACAACTCTCACAGAAGCCACTGAGGACAGTCTGGAAAGAAAACACAGGTAGGAGTGGTAAAAAGATGGAAGCTGGCATGACAGAGACAAACAGGAGAGTAGATTGAGAGGCAGTACAAAACCATTTGGTTTACAGAAGCTGTGGAATTTGGTTCTTACTAACTGGACAGGCCTTAGACCATGGCCAATTCATTCCTAAAAACCCCCTCATGTATGCACTTGTACGTCACTGGCAGAAGAAACTGATGGCTCAGAAATCACCACAGACACAAAAAGCTTGATGACTGATTTAGATACATCATCCTCACAATGTCTTACAGAGGAGGGTACTGCTTATTTTATTTGTCCATGAAACAGACATGCCAAAGGACCAAGTTTCTTGACTAAAGATGAGTGAGAAAACATGGGGAGTGAAGTGGCCCTCTGGATTTCCAGCCCACTGCCTAGGCAGCAGAGAGAACCAGCTTGAACACAGGTATTGGAAACGCTGCTACGGGATGAGATGACACCATTTGAAAAGGTTTTTCCTTAATTTGCATAATAATAAATACATGTATAAGTGGAATTAACTAGCAGGTATTTTTTTCCATCTGTTTGTTTTAATTATTTCAAACAGTAGTGTTTGTAAATGTGATCGACACTAAACCTTTATTTAGACTGTGCTTTGAATAAGTGTATCCACATTAAAATTAGTAACCATAACCTATAAATCACAGGCTGGGTTTGGTTATGAATGTTACAACTGCTATATTAAGCTTCCAAACAGAATGGATTTCTTGCTCTAGAAGACCTTGAGAAGTTGTGCATTTCTAATGCAGAATGAGATCCACAACCTGGATCAGCTGTTTGCAACAGCTTTAATTTCTGAGAATTGGATTTTCTCATTGCAGCCAGTTTAAGTCCATGCTGAGAGACAGAATGCAAGTTACATTCCCAATACTGCATATGTGAACTCTGCCACAACAGGGGAGATTTTCAGTAGTACAACTGAAAATTTGGCATCTCTCGCCTTTCAACTGTCACTGAGAGTTGGATGCCTTTCTTTTTGTTGTTCTTTGTGCATCCAAAAAAAGCCTATATGCAATTATGTATTTTTATGGGAAGGACAGAGCTAGATTTCTAAATACCTTCTAACTCATGCACTATTTTAAATCCAAAGGATATCAATTATTCCAGAGGGACTTCAGTTTATTACTTTTTCATTCTGTGATTTTACTTCAGATCAAGGCCAAGTATCAAAATTACATTCTCTTAGGACTATAGTTTTCCACATTGATCCTGCCTTTGTTATCTCAATGGCTTATTTGTTAGGCAGAAAAGATATGACTGGGCATATGTCACTGTGGAATACAGGAAGATTCACTGAGATTGATGCAAAAGCAAAGGACAAGCACTAACCAATCCAGCTGTCTGAAAGCCAGGGCTAATGTTAACCAAGAAGCACATTACTGTGATTCCATCAGAATGTTCTTTTATTTATTTAACTTTCCCATTTTCATTCTTTATTTGGGTAAGATAATTGCCTATGATAAGCTCTCTCTGTGTAGGTGGGAAGCATGCAGAAAACCAGCCTTTAGACTGGAATATTTACACTAAGCCTAAGCATTAATGATGTGTAATGGCCAGACCATATTTGCATATTGAAATGATCTCAATTAAAATCCTTTATCAGATGACTTCAAACAGAGAACCTCTCAAACTGCAATATATTTTTCCATGAAACATGGCCTATTAGGGATTTAATGTGTTTATCTGCATTTCTAGAGACAATAATTTTAGTTTCATTTCATAAGTAATAAAAGATACACTTCTTTCCTTAGGCTCCATACTGCAAAATTCTTTTATCTTTCTTTATAATGCACTTACTGAGCCCTGAACTTCTTTGAAGGACAAAAACATAAAATAGTCAGCAGAACTTGAACTAAATAATGCCTTGGCCTTCAATATTTTTTCTCATCCCGAGAATCTAAGTACATTACAAGAGATTTACAATGTCTAAAAGAGATAAGAGACTTAGAGGGTTCTCTTCACCACCACTGGAAGACAATCGACACTGAGTAGGCACACAAAAACTTTTTATGGCATTGAGAGGCAGAATACAAGTGAAAAGTCTTTGCAAGAAGCAATAAAGTAACCTACATAAAAAGGGTAAAATGCAAAAAAAAAAAAAAAAAAAAAAAAAAAGATAATTCACCAGTTTCTTTATAGATTTCCATTAATTGAAAAAGTCTCCAGCCACACATAAATTTTAAATCCTATGTTTGAAAAGGCTATATGCAGCTTGAAAAGGGAGAATTCTGATAGTCTTTTTAAGTGATTTCAGTTATTTTCACAATATTTTAAAAGATCTCTTTGTTAAAGACAGTAGCTTGAAAACACAGAATTTCACTTAACAGAGTGAAAGTTAACACATACAAACCATTGGAAAACTGGGTTCTGATAATCAATTATTTTCTTTCTTGTAGTTGGGATCCGTCATTGAAAACCTGTAAAAGTATTTGCTTGATATTGGGTTCTTTATTGTTTTCTATAGCCACATGAGTCATTATTAGCAAGGTCCTGGACAAGAATTGTGCCTTCATAAAAATAAACTTAAGTTCCAAAGACACAAAGATTTCAGCACAGAGATTTTTCATCCAGAAAAAATTTCTCATGGGAACTAGTGCCACCTGCAATTCAGGCACCCAGCAAGAGGGAAGGAATGATACAGTACCATGATTTGAGTGACCTACCATCCCTTGTAAATACAAATTTCCCAAAGAAGAGGCCCTATTTCTTCAAGTCTAATACTACATTTTCTCATGCTATAAGGAGTGACAATCCTGGAGTCACCCATTAGGGATAGACCCCCTCAGATTGCCCCACATGTATCATAGGATGCAGTGTACACAGGGAAGCAGCTGCTCCGGGGTAATTACCGGTGTATATTCTCACGGTAACGGAGAGGCACTTCCTCATCTTTCACTGCAGAGTAAACCACCTTGCCTTTATGACAGGGTAGGAGAAGAGACAGCCTAGTTACCACACAGCCACTGATTTACAACAGCTTACTCCCTTGTGTGTGCACTCCTGCTCCTCAGCAAACCCAAGTAAGTTGAATCAGCTCGCCTTGAACTTAAAACTGAAAATTTTCATTGTTTGAAATATTTTCTTATCTGTAATGCCAAGGGTCTTTCACTAAACAAGAAAATGAAAGCTATTAAAACAAATCATTTATTTTTGCAAGGAAGTGCAGGCAAGTGTTTGGTTTTAATTAAGTTAGGAGAGAGATGCATTGGTAATTAAAAATAAATGCAAAGTCTTAAGTTCTGCCTATACTGTGACTGTAGCACTACAGTGTTCAGACAGTGTTCTGACTATGAAATTCGAAGTCATAGAGTGCAACAGAAAATCAAAGACTACAACATAGTGGAATCAAAATTTTAAAAAATGGATGAAACTTACTGTAATATCTCTCTTCAACCACCTGTGTGGATTTATGGGATCAGCCTAGATTTACTCATAGAAAAGAATGAATATGATTGACACTGAAGAGTCTACAGTCTGAAGTGTCTTTATCTAAAGAATTTATTTTAACTTTAATAGCCCAAATATACTGTATACTCTATGGTATATTTAGCAACCTTATTGACTAGTATTAGAGAATAGCAATAGTATCTAGAATTTAGTACTACTAGTGCCTAATATTAGTAGCAGGTATTGATGGTACTAAATATTTGTACTAGTAGTAGTAATATTTGTCTGGTGCAAACACTAGAAGACAATCAGAGTAGCCTGCAAAGCATTTGTCATCAGAATACTGCTGTGAACCAAAAATAGAGACAACAGTGTCAGTGAATTTGTGGCTGAACCCATCAGAAGACAATCAAGAGTAGCCTACAAAGCATTTGTCATCATAATCCTACCACTGAAACAGAAATAGAGACACCAATGTCAGTCAATTTGGAGGGGTGCATACACATTTCCAGTGTGCTCTTCAGAATTATTTATTCTCCGACAACCAGCCTTTCATTTTAGGTATCAGGCTAGCAAAAAAACCTCCATCAGCTGTATTATAACATCAAGTAACTACCTATTTTTCAGGAGGTGCAACATTCCCCCAGGAAATAAGAGCACAAAGGAAGGGCTACTGAAGAAAGAAACTCTAAGGTGTTTGCAGCAGAATACCAACATCCCCTTTAGGTTAATGTTTCTAGTTTTATTTGGAAGCTTGTAAAACATTACCATCATTCATGCTTTGCTGCAATTGGACAGAGTGATTAGAACACCTTTTTATATTAAATGCACATTTTCCTTTCAATAATATCCATGTTAAATGAGAAGAATGCCATTCAGCCAGTCAGCAAGGATTTATTTTATCCTTCCTTTTTAAAGGTTTTTCTAATTTTTGGTTTTGTAGACAAACTGTACATGAAGACTGTCAATGTACACCGGCTTTGAAAGGAGAAGAATCAGAAGAGAAGCTCTTTCGAAATATAGTGGATCCTGTAAGGAGAAGAATTGATTACTGCCAAATAAGATTTCTGAAAATTTATCATTCAAAACAAGAGATCACAAAGACTGACATTGACAAGGGAAAGCCTTCAAAAAGCAGTATGAGAAATTCAGGCAGAATATCCTTCTGCAAAGGACTGTCATTGCACAGTATAAAATGGTCTTTGTTGAAGCCAGTAATAGATGTAAATGGTGAGCATCGGTTCAAGAGGGAGCTGAATACGTTTGGAGCAGGGAGCGAATGTAGCCATGCAGTCATAAGAGAGATAATTGTGCATAAGATGGTCAGCTACCATACCTGGTGATTTTTATTTTCTGCTGCCAGAGGGAAGGGTTTGATGGACCATGTGCTTTTCTCTGGGCTATTATTACTTGTGTGTCTGTAAAAAGTGCCCTCTGCTATCACAGCAGCCACAGTAATAAAATGTAAGTTAATAATATTATTTATCCTGCAACCATCACTCATGTTTACTGCTCAATCACATCTTTTTCCCTTCCCACTATACCTCCCTCCTATTTGCATTTGAAGGCTAAAATCTCAACAAAAGCTATTTAGTCTGTGGGTTTTTTTTCAGCTCTCACTGTCCCAGCTGTGCTCTGTTGCCCGTGTGTGATGCATGCACACAGACACACATGCTCAGATACTGTCTCGAGATCTTCCTCTTCTTATCTCCTCCATCTACCTAAAGACGTGTTTGAAATCACTGCTCAAGAGAGGTCCATGGGTCTCTCCATGTTTGCCTCTGGAAGGGAATGCTTATCAGATTCCTACTTAACCAATGATTTCCAAACCAGCAAAACTCAGTTGGCAAAGCCATGACCTCCATCATGGTAAAGCTGGCTTAAGCCACCTTTAGCCCAGCTGCATCTAAACTGGGATGTTCTTAATATCTCAAAATGGAGTGACTTGGAAAAGGGTTTTATCTGAGACACAAGCTGAAATCCATCCCAGCCCAAAAGACTGGACCATCACAACTCTCACATGTACCTAGTGTTTCCTCCATCCTCCATCCTGCCTAATGTCCCTGCCTGGGGCAGGAAGGAATGGCAGAACACAAACCAGAGAAAAGACTCCAGTGAGCCTGGCAGGTACAGTAACACCAGTGGTGCTGAATTGCACCACTTTCAATCCTATTTGTCAAAAAAACAGGAGAGGTGAAGAAAGTCAGCAACTTTTTTAATTCTATAAACTACCTAAACCAGAGTATTGTCTCAAAAAACCACAAAAAAATGTCTATCCGGTTTTGTGTTTAAGTGGAGTTTTTGCCTTTACATCACTAGTCCCAACCAAAATAATCCTTACTGGGCAGACACAGTCTCCTACACACAGCTGATGCAGGCAGGTAGATAAAGGAGGAGCACAGAAGTAAAAGTCACACACCCATGAAAGGTGCACAGAATTGAAGTCACAACCCATGCCTACCCAAACTCAGCACTAAGGCACAGCAACCCTCATCCCAGCTATCCATTTTACACCATCCAGGAAACAGACCCCACAGCTTCATTTCAGTCAACACAGCAACATCAGTATATACCTAAAGAGAAGACAACTGCCTCCTATCTGGTTTTGGTATGAAATCTGCTGAATAGATCACTGTGCTGGTTTTGGCTGGCATAGAGTTAATTTTCTTGTTAGTAGCTAATATTGAGCTGTGTTTTGTATAGTGTTGGTAACACAGGGCTGTTTTTGTTCTTGCTGAGCAGTGTTTACAGAGAACCAAGGACTTTTCTGCCTCTCACCCCACCAGTGAGTGGGCAGGGGGTGCACAAGGAGCTGGGAGGGGACAGGGCCAGGACAGCTGACCCCAGCTGACCCAAGGGATAACCCAGACCATATGGTGTCATGTTTAGCACATAGAGCTGAGGGAGAAAGAAGGCAGCAGGGAGGCATTTGGAGCCCTGCTGTCCTGAAGAAGGCTGAACACCTGCCTGCCCATGGGAAGTGGGGAATTAATTTCTTGCTTTGCTTTGCTTGTGCACACAGCTTTTGCTTTACCTCTTGAACTGTTTTTATCTCAAGCCAAGAGTTTTCTCACTTTTCTGATTCTCTCCTCTATTCCATTGTGGAGTGGCTGTGTGGAACTGAGGTGCTGGCTGGCTGAACCACAGTGCCTACACTTCAGGGCAGGTTAGAACCACAGGAAACTGAGGCACTCACTGAGGGCTGCAGTCACCCTGGGCTTCCTCTTGCCAATGTCTCCACAGGGGCAGAGAACCTCTAAGGAGCAGTTTAAGCTAAAGATCTGAATTGCTCTCTGAGGTGACTGTTGACTTTCACTGACTAAGGAGGAAAACTGTCCCCTAAATGGATGCAGTTAAATAAGTGCCTTCTCTTAGTTAGGATGCACCTGGACCTGCCTGAGAATTGCACTTCCCTGGAAGTGTTCGAGGCCAGGTGGGATGGGGTCTTGAGTGACCTGGTCTAATGGAAGGGCTGGAACTTGATGGTCTTCAAGGTCCTTTCCACCCCAAGCCATTCTGTGATTTTATGATATTTGACTAGAAATGCACAAAATGGATTAAGGTGTTCTGCTTGTGACAGCATAGGGTAGGCTAGGAAAAGAGCCATAAATGCATTGTAACACACTGGTAGTACCAGATCTCTGCATTTCTTTTGCAGCCTCCTTCCAGAAATTATGAAGCACTTTACAGAACCACAAGCCTTATCTATCTAGCCAAAATACATCATCTAGGTATCATTTTGTCCCACTTAGTGCACTTCTAAGCAACATCTGATTATGCACACAAAATGTGAAACCCCTCCACTCATCATTTCCCTTAACATCTCAGCTGCAGTTTGCATTGAAAGTTCATACTCCTGCACTAACTCCCATTTAAATCCCTTTTTTGTAGGATTTTGTGAGATTTCTTTTGTCCTGAAGAATGTACAGTCTCCCTAAGCAAGGAAAGATAGTCCTTGCTTGTGTTCTGCAGAAGGGAAACTGAGGCCCAGGAAGTCTTTATCATAGTGCTCACTCTCATGACTTAAAAATTGTTTCCCCACTAAAGCATAGAATTATCAAGATCCCATAAGTTAAGAGAAAGACCTAGAACACACCTTTGCTTTCTGAAATGGCATTGTGGGAAGAACAGCTGAGAAGGAAAAGCAGGAAATCAAATATTGAGGAAATCAGTGACCTATAGAAACACCTATTGTTGCATCAGAATTTTGAAATTAAGAGTTCCTTGTGTCCTTTAAGGAAGGTTTTCTGTAGCAATGGGAACTACTGTCTCCCTTAAGAATCATGTGCAAAAAGAAACTTCCTATAAGAGAGTCCAATGGTTTTGTCCATGAGAAGATAGGGGCTCTTCACTTCCACCTTATTAAAAGAAAAATATTTGTTGTCAATCCTTTAACCTTTCTGCAATTAGTTAAAATGCAGGAATTCATCTTCAATAATGTCTTGCTCTTCTTTAGGCCTATTTATTCCCCTCTCCCACTCTTCCTCTTAGACCAAGATTCACTTCATTAGTTCAACATATAGGGCTGAATCCAAACCCCATTTCCAAACACATTTGGCGACTAAGGAGATGCCACTCAGTGCCAGCTCTAAAGGATGATTCTGAAAGACATTAAGCAGTCTTACAGCAGCCACTGAATACAAGGTCCTTTTGAGAAAAAATCCCCTTTCCCTTCATCTGTGCTTATTAGAGCTCTAGAGACTTAAATGAAAGTATTACTGCACCTGCAGCTTTTCAGAGAAACACACCCTTCTTCACACTGCTATGAAAACCAGGCCAACAACAAAAAAGAAGTAAAATTTCATCTTGAAAACAATGAGGCTTCAGGTGTGAGGAAGGTCATAATCCAAAGACAGTGCAGTTCGCAAGTGAAAATGGGGACAGAACTCAGCCTGAGTTCTTTATGGTGATGGCAGATGAGGGCTGGCTTTAAATTCCTAGGTAGAATTTTGAAAAACTGAGGTTTGAAAAAAAACCAAACCCAATGTCTTTCTATTCATAAACTAAGTAAATTTTCCCCGGAAAGCACAGAGATGCAAACATAGAGGGCTGCAATGTGCCATTTTAAGGGTCAGTAGAATGCTTCAGTAGAATAGTTCATGAAGGATTATATCAAACAACTTTCCCCTCCTCTGTGTTACGATATCATTAATGCTTCTTTGTTTTAGTAGCATGAAAGGACATTCAAAATATGTATGCCAGACAAGGATACCATACGCTTTCACAGTCTTTATCCGAAAATGTTGTTGGTTTTTTTTCTGAATGTGCGTCCTATCCATAGGAGAGGGCCTAGCAACAATGCAATGCTTTTTTTTTAAGTATGCCATTACTTCTAAGTGTTATGGTCTTCTTTGTAAAGACATTTACACTAGAAAGCGAAGAGTACTTTACTGCACCCTGCAAATTTCCATAAATAACAATTGGCCATGAGAGTTTCTTTTCACCTATTCCACAGAGGGGGATATCCAGAGAAGAGCCAGAAAAGGTGGAGATCACTTTAAAATGCTTCTCTCTGTCATTTCCAATACCCCGCCTAATTCAGCTGGGCCAAAATGTCACTTGAAGTGAGCTGAAGTAGAAGCTTTTTGTGTGTGTATGGAACCGTATCCAGCTGGGAGACCAGTTAAATGCTTGCCCATCCCCTTAACTCTGGGCATGTAAATCCAAGACGAAGAGAGCTGTTTTGACATTCTTGGCTGGAAATCACTCTCCACACCTATACTTTAATGCATCTCCTGTACGTGGTAGTTTGGCTGCTTTCTCTGCCTACCATCTGTTCTGATGGCACGGTGCCTGCTCACAAGTTGAATGATATATAGGTGCCAGGCAACAATGCTTTTCCATGGGCAGACTGCACAGCACTGCAATTGTCATCTCCTGTGCAGGGAGGCCACGCTGGGTGCCAGCAGCAAGGCATTGGCACTTTGCACCTCGGTGCTCTTCTTCACACCTGTTGACACTCATGTGCCAGAAAAGGACTGCTTGAACAAGGGACTTGTTTAACGCCCCATGGGGGATTAGCAGTACCTGAAAGTATATCCAGCCCCTGGCCCAGCCATCATCCTGTGCCTCCAGCAGACACTGGGTCAAGCCTGGAATATTTCTGTGAGTTTTCACCTTAATATTTTTCTAGATCTGTATGTCTGAAGGGAAGAAGGAGCTAAATGCCCACTGAGATGAAAACCGACTGACTAGGCAAGCCACTTCTCTTCCATGGTCCTATATAGACATTTAAGTTCAAGTCAATGCAAACCTTGCATTTTGCTCGTGTCCCAGCTAAGGGCCTACAAATTTAACATTAATTTCACAAGCACAGCCAGCATGCTGCAGATCCATGCCAGCATCTCTTCTCCTTTCCACACTTCCATATCCACAGGGATCACCACTCCAAACCTCACCTACGGACTTTATTTTTTCAGAGTTCAGATCAGTCCCTCTTCACGGATCAGATTAAACCACATGCACCTATCATTCAGCTTCATGAGTAAAGCTTATTCTTGTAGCTTCTAAAGTAGTAATGATTTATACTGATAGAAAAATATATCAAGAAATGAATGTAATGTTGAACACCACAATGAGTTTGATGTGTTTTCAAAACAGGGTGTTCAGGGAAGGGAGACTTTTCGATTCTTGCAGTGGATGCAGGCAGAAATTCAGTGATTTAGAGAGGAAAAGGACTTACACATACTAGCTAGAGCTGAAATATGTGATTTCGTAAGGAACGTGGAAAGATTTGGGAATGCACAGGGACTGGACCAGAGCATTCTGCTCTAAGGAGAAAAAAAAAGCAACAAATTTAAACCTTAATCTTAATCCTTGCCTTTAGCAGAACAGATAACTAAAATCAGATTTTTTGCATATCCTTGTAGCTAAGAAAACAGCTTTGCTGAGAAGGAGGGGGTAGGGGCTGGTGGCAGGGCTTTGCTGATAATATCAGGCAAAAGAAGCTGGGAAAAGAACAAGAGAGGCTCCACCAGTACCACACAGACCCACCATCTGTGGGTTACATGTATCTTTAGCAAAGACCAGAAGGAAGCAGGAAATCAGTAAAATATTTTCCTGATGCAAAACCTCTGGGGAACCATCCAGAAGAGATGGAAATTACCTCAAAATGCTTTCCTCTCTTTCCACCCTAGTATGACTACTTCGACTTATTCAAAATCTTATTGCAAAAGGCACTCAAAGTGCAAATTTTTGCTTATGAGGAAATGAATGCAGCTGAGAGTGTAGGTGCTGGCTGTGCATCCCCTCAGAGACAGTGCAGAGCATGGCCAGAGCTTTCCAACAATGTGTTGTCACATTCGAGCATCAACTGGATTCAGAACCCAGACCTGGAGCATTTTCAGCAGAGTCTTTTTAGACATTGATTTGGGTGTGGATGTGGATTTTGTCCCAGATGTACCTGCCCAAGATTATCTATGTATTTTTGTTGGACTCCTGAGTATTGTGAGATTATATCTTTGAATTGTTACAACCCTGGCTTATAAACACAGATGGAGAAAGGCTGTAGAGGACCTGATACATGCACGTGGCGAGAGAGAAGAGATCTTCTAAAGACATCAGACTCCATTCTGCAGGAATACAGCCAGGAGTTGCTGGTTTCCCTGAGCAGGGCTTAGCTTTACCTGGGCACCAACCACCCAAGTCTTGCACACCTTAGTGCACTCAGTGGGAAATCAGAGAGATACAATCACAAGAGTTACTGCACATTTGCTGCTCACCGTTACCAGGTAGCTGCTGTTTCATTTCTATGAAATATCATAACTATGTAAATAACTCAAGTAATAATTGTAAATGGATGGCTGTAGTAAGGGAAGTGGGGGCAGGATCCATAACTGCGCAGCTGCTAAGGCTGTGAAAATTCAACCTTAAGCAGCCTAAACATTCATTTTACAGTATACACCACTGATTACTTAATTACATCTAAAATATAAGTCAGATCACTAAAAACTCCAGGGAGTAAATTACAAGAAGCTATGAAGCAATGTGCATGCATACACTCTACTTTGACTTTAAAAAATTATTGTTTTCCAATGGCTATGAAGGATTTTTCTATTTCTGTTCTGCAAAACATCATTATGTTACAAACAGGTAAATATTTCTAAGTAATATTAGATGTGCGTGGGAGCATCCATCTTCAGCCTTTCACTGTGGACTCTCACTAAAGGTTCTTATCTTTATGTATATTTGAACAAGAAGATCTACATATGCTTGATCTCGGTATGAACCTCTGTATGACCTGATTTTGTTGCCATGGCCACCAATTAGACCAGCCTTGTTGACTGCAGAACAACAGTCAAAGCATCTCTATTAAGTTCTGAAAAAGAATGTAATATTTTATCAGCACACTACAACAGCTTATCCTTGTGGTAGTGTTGTACTGCTTGCTTCTTCAATTAGCTTTGTATTTAAGCATCTAACTTAAAAGACAGGAAAAGGGGGAGGGGTGCATGAAGCAATGGCTTTGACACTAACCAGGAGGGTCACTTCTTTTACTTTTTTTAAGTATCTGCTTTTGTTTTCCTGGTTTTGTCCTCTTAGAAGGCAGAAGACAAACAAAGACTCTCTTTGCTTCATTGAAATTAGCATAAAATTTTTCTTTCAGTTACTGTTTTTAAGGATCCTATCAGCATTTTCCCATATGCAGTTTTTTTAAAATATTCTCCCTCCCATTTTGTGACAAATCAGTAGAGAGTTGCCTCAAAAGCTCACTTGGCAAACACTGCTTGTTAAACTACCTTTGCTCTGCACTGTGTGTAAAGATACTGAATACTTTCACATGCAAGAAGACAGTTTAGTGCCATCAATATTATATTTTGTTAATGCCTACTTGAAAAAAACCCAAAACCAACCAACTTGTAATGTACTCGGTTTACATCAAAACAAGTAGAGGTTGGAGGATGGCAGAGTTCTGTGACTAAATCTTTTATTTCTCAGGCTTCCTCTTCAGAAAATGATTTTCTTAGTATTGTTTTCGTAAAAGCTTTCAGATGCCCTAAAATAATACAGAGAAATTGGCTTTTATTTTGAACAGGATTTCTCAATATGTACTGCATCTCATGGCATATCTATTATATTAACTCAAGCCTTAATGATACAATGGTTAAAAACAGAGTACAGATGTGTATAAATGAAAAATGTAATAGATTTCCCTCTTAATGTAATAGAATTGGCACGAGGTATTGGAAACAGGAGTGAAAGTAGTCACTCAAGCATTGTGTTTGCATGTTATTTAAATACAAGTGGTTGAGGTATAAGTACCTCTAAGTACACCTGAAAGAGATGGTGCCTTGTAATCATTGTTTCAGCATTTGACAGTTGTTTACACAACAGCAGCACATTCTCTACTGATTTGAATAATAAACATGTTTAAACACCAGCTGGATAATAGAAGGATAATTGAAACATAGTTTAAAGCTCTGATTTACAGGCATTGTGGCAACACTTTTATTTGTGGTACAATGCTATACTTCTGTGCAGCCTCTTGAAAAAAATTAAATAGGCATTGTTTCAAACAACTTTGGGATATATTTAACTCAATTAATCTATCGTGTGTTTGTGTGCCTACACAGACAGAGAGACAGAACAAAGAACACACCATCAAAACTTCCAAAAGCCTTAATGCTGGTGACCTCACGCTCTTTGTGCTTGGTTTAATCATCCATTTTCTGGGCTCTTACCTTGTACTGATACTTCCCAAGCGTGAACTTCAGTGCTTTACAGAGTTTATAAAGCCCAGGGACACAGGGACCCAGAGGGCCAAGTCAGGGACAAAGCAGGTGTAGAGAGAAGCAATCTTCCTTCAGTCACCTGGTAAAACGAGGGCCACGAAGGAGCCACAGAAACACTGTGAGATTGGAGGCATCACCCACTGCTCCTCCCTTCTGCTCTGCTCCAGAGTCTGAACTGCTCAGAAATTACCATTTGGGCCTGTTTCCTAAAATGAAAATTCAAAGAGAAGCTGAAGAAACTCCAACAACTTATATAAAAGTATACCTCTCTATTGGTTTTCTTAAAACACCTCTGCAAATATTTTCTTAATGCAAAATCTACCAGCTGAGAAGCCTAAAGATGTGGCTGTAGATTTCCATCAGACTTTGTTAATTCCCAAGCATCAGATAATCCAAGGTGGTCTAGTTTTGTTTTTCATGCTGTTTCTGATCTCTTATCCCAGTGCTGAACTACAATTAATTCACTGACAAGTATTGAGATGTGGACAGTTTCCACACATGCATTTGGATTCAGCTCTCTGACTCAAGTTTTGGATATATAAATATGATAGACAAGACAACTTGTGTAAACTTTTAGGGAAAATGTTTGTCACTCCTACTGAAAATTGTTTGCTTTCTACTTATAACAACAGTACCAAATTTTTTAAAATGAAAATGAAATTTTCATGAAGTTTTCCATGTCTGAAATTACTTTTTTATTATTATTTTTGCCTTGGTATTTTTTTCTAATGTTCTTAAGACAGTGGCTTCTCAGAGGCAATATTTCTAAAAATGTCCTGTTATTTTCCTTACCAGTGCTTGATTTTTACCTTGTTATTGGCTGAAAAACCAGGCCAGGGAACTGACACCAGGCTTGTGTGTTCTTGTCAACCCGTGTTGCTAAACAAATGCTGCTTCATTCCATATGGAGATTGTTCAGAGCATGTGACTTCATTCCTAGAAAACCCATTACAAAACTGAGACCTCTTATGAACTCATAAAAAGCTCAAAAAACTGCACTCTTCAAGCACAAATCCAGTAAGACCATACCCCTATGTACATCAGTTTCACAGTATTAGAATTTTGAAAAGATGGGAACCAAAGCTTTAAAGGTATTTCAGGATAAATCCTGAAACTTAGTGGTAGAAAGTCTTTACTGATATTGCTATGTCTATAGCTGACAAATATACCACAAATACTATTAAAACAAAAAAAAAATCAAGAAACATTCTGCCCTATGTATAGAAACCTACTCACTTTTTCACTTTGGGGTCTCTCATGTGTTTAGTATGTCTGAGGATGTGATCAGACCTTCCCTGGAAATAGTCTGTTAGCTATTGCAAGGTATCTACAAGCACACACATATGCTCCAGCAAACCTGGCATGGATAAGTTTGAAAAGAGTAGAATCCAGAAATAAAACCCAGGAAAACAGGACACATCTATACATACCTTTCAGTTAATAAAAGTACAGTCTATGGCTGCAGCTGGAAACTATATTACATTAAGAGGCCCTAATCTCTTTATGATACCAAGCAGAGTTCTGTACAATGTTGCTAAATACTATGTATGCCATACATTTTTATTTGTGGAAAAGAGAATAATCACAATGAGCAAGTCCTATCACCAGATGAGGGATGGATGCTCTGAGATACTTTTGGAAGAGACATTAAAGAAGAAATGCACTACATACAGTGCTATAGGAAGGGGCACAATAGCAGAGTGTGGATCAGACTTAGGGAGGCCTTTATCTAAGGAACTAACAAACAGAAGCTGCACTTGATAACAACATACAGTTGGATAAGATGCATGGAAAAAATCACCATGAGCTTCCACAAGATATGATGGGCAGACAATGGTGTGTTGTAGCTGTGGGACAGAGTTAAGCAGTTTCAGTGCATGTGTTATGGTTTCTGGGCCAGATTCTGGCCCCTTTGTGCTAGGTCTCAGGAGTGCCCTACAAAAGCCAGGGGATTTTCCTCAAAAAAAAGGAGCAATGCCAGGTGGCCCAGTGCCAGGATGACTCACTCTGCACTACCCATTCCTTACAGGAAGACACAAGTTCCTGGATAGGAAAGGATGAGGCAGGAGTGCACATAAATCCAGCTGTCCTGGACCCCAGAGAACAGGTCTAGCCTTGCTAGCCCTGTTTGTGCTTTTGCTCATGGAATGTCATGGGGAACAGGCCAGTCCCAGCCATTCCTCTCACTATAAAACTTCTCTATATTCCTGGGCCAAGGGGCACAGGGGAAAACAAGGCCCAGGGCCATGGAGGAAGCTACATTATTAATTCTAATATCCACAGAGAGAGAGGCCTATTTCAGTAGTTTTCTGAAGCACTAAAGAACCAGGATATTAAAATTCACCTTCATGTGATGAAGAGCAGAAGTTGAGAGGAAATCTGAAGTATTGAGAAGTCTAACCCTAGAAAACATATTCTGACTTTGGGCCATAAATCCAACCTAGCTGCAAATGATAGAAATGTGTCCTGTTTGCTTGTTTGACAGCTCTGACTGTGCATTATTAGAATCATGCTCCAACCCACTGAGCTAAACTACACAGCCTGAGTCAATCTCCAGCTTTGGAATGGCTTGCCAGAAGCTCAGTAACAGGGAATGGTTACTGTGTGTAGATATACATACATGTGTCCATGGAAAATCTGGCAAGGCAAACACCTTCCCAACCTATGTGCCTTGCACAGCTCAATTCTTAGATATTTACTAACTCAGAGGGAATCATCACACTGAATGTATGGGAAAGCTGAACCTCACTATGATTTGATCTTCTCCAACAAATTCGCTATGTTATTTTAAATATATTTTACTGGACAAACAGTTTCAGTCAAAACATCTTGGTTTTAAGTGTCTTAAAGGGTATTAGCAATAGAGGGAAAATGACATTTCTTTACAGCTATAATATGTATAATGTGACATTCAAACACAACAAGTGCTACTCAATAGCTTGTAAGTCACAAAAGGTGATTGAAAACACTTACCTCTTTTGTAAAAAAAAAAAAATTAAAAAAAGAAGATGGAGAATTCTCAACAGAAATATACACTTTGACTTAAAATATAGGATAAGCAGCATTAAAAATTTCTAAGCACAAAGCCCATTTATTAAGATTCTGAATAAATAGTAAGTCTAGCTAGGAAGAAGTGTTCCTGTTAATGTAAGGTTAGTTATGTCAAGGACAGTAAATGAAGCTGTCTTTCACATACACCAGATTGATCTATCCAAACTGGGGCAAGCTGTGCCACCAAAAATGCATCTCTATAAGGTGTTAAAGGAGATCAAATGTTAACAAACACAGAAGAACAATTAATAAACAATAACTTCCCACTCCACCAGTAGCTGTTTAACTCATGTGCTGTTGATGTGATATTCAGCTCAAATGAATGCTCTGGTAAACAAGTTGTATGTGTAAAGCTACAGACCTCCAGAGGAGCCAAAGAAAAGAGATTTGCAGTTTTTAAGAAATGCTTGGCTTGAAAAACTGTTCCCACACAACTGGTACAAAGCCATGTCAGCTACTCCGTGAGACTGTGCTCCTATCATCTCCAAATGAAAGCCAGGCAAATTCAACGGAGGAATTGGGTGCATAATTTAACACAAGCGTCAATAAAGGGATGAAATGGTGGGCTCATCTTTTAGATCCTTCAAATGAAAACAAGATGTCTTTCTGGCTGATATGTTCTAGCCAAATAACAATTTGTATGGCTCCATGAAGAAGTGACTGGATGAAATTAAGTGGCTTCCTCTGATATTACAATGAACTATTTTAGGTCTGCATTCAACAAAGTGTTCAGGAATTTACGCACACAAGTATGGCTATATTTGTACGACAGAGGATGTCCCAAAGGATATCAATCTTCTCTTGAGCTGGCCACCTGGGCATCTCTGCTTAAAGCTGTTTGGGATTTAGGAAAGACAAAACCCAGCATGTACATCCCTGGAGAATTTAGGTATACGCCAAACACTCACTCACACTAGCAATGGTGCCTACTTCTTGCCAAATAGTCTGGCACTTACAGCACTGATCTAATTGTGAAGTCAAAATACTGGGCCTCACTTCAGCCTGAGGCTTTTGAATTCAAATCCCATGAGAGTGCACAAACCATGAAGATACAGAAGACTTTTCAACTGCTGTGTAGTCAGGAATGGAAGAATCATGGCTCCAGAAATATCTGATCTTCATCTTGTAGTTATGCTCCTCAGCTCGGAGAGAAAAGGGCTTAGAGCTCTCATCCCTTCCTTCTGAAGAGCTTCAGGATACATGTCAATAATTAGCTAGTATAAATTAGAGTCTCACAGGTTTTTTTCACTCCCACAGGAGTGACCTTCTGCACCACAAGATCTGACTCTGTGTATCTTCAGTTCTCAACTGACTAACAGATTCAGTCCAGCAAGTGAGATGAAAAATGTTGGGGTTTTGTCCTCTGAAAATCTCACAACTTGATGTTTTGTACATATTCCTGGGTTGTAAAAAAATGTGACACCAAATGTTACCTGCATGAGTAAACTAGAGCCCATCCTTCCTTTTCATGTACAAGAGCACAGTCACTGGATTTCTGTCAGAGAGAGATTCTTCCTCTCCACCTCTCTAAGAGAACAAGGCTCTCTGTCTGTAAAATTCTCTGAATTCCTCGTTTACAGAGGTACCCACCTGTGGTACTCAGTTTGTTACCACAGCTCACAGCTCCAGACAAATCACCTTGCCTGCAGTGTCTCAGGAGTTAGGTTGCAAGCAGTTCCCTGCCTAGAACCTAAACTTTCCCTCCTCTACTGCTTTTGGACCCTGGGTACTGATCTCAGCTCTGCCATCACTCCTGGGACTGACCACTTCACTCTTTCAGGCTGCCCACAGATGTCTGAGGAGCTCCACACCTTTCTTGAAAAAGAGCTGTAGTTCTTTAATGGAAATTTCCATCAGTTGCTTTATAGGTAGAAATGCATTCAAAATTATCCAACTGTATGACCAATGCAGAAAACCTCAGGGACATCCTGTTACTCAGTTTGGCCCCCTCATCATCAGTTTTGGCTGACAGGAATTCTCCTTAGCCTCAAATTAAACATGAGAATTTCCCACAGCTGGATACAATATTACCTTGCAAGAAAACCTTCATATCATGGTACCAGCTGCCTGGAAACAAAATGTAGGTAAGGCAGAATTGATACAATCCTATCAAATAGACCCAGAAAGTCCATAAGAATGTACAGGTTTTTAAGCATACATTTCAGTGCTCCCCTGGATTACAACTTTAACTACATATTTCACAACTACGAAAGGGTTCATTTAAGATACTGTTCAGAACAGAAATGTTAAGTGTGTGTTTTCTTTGCCCAAGGCAAAATGCTCCCATACTCTGTGGAAGGCTGTTTAAATTAATAGTTCAGAAAAAGATGTACACAATGCCTACTGTAATGAGCCTACCCAAAGGTTAAAAATACAGAAAACAGACTTAAAATTCAGCATTAACACCGAGACCATAGTTCATGTTAATTTCCATGATTCCAATGAAATTCCATAGTCCTGTTTTGCTTTGCATCAGACAATGATCTTGTAGATAACATATTTCCCTGTGTACTTGAGGTAAATGCATGGTGTATTTAAATGGAGATGTCTAAAAGGACTATTACGAAAAGAAAAATTATCTTTGAATTCTGGCAGTCTCTTGGATAATATTTCTGATGTTCTGTTGAGAAAATAAAAGTGGAATGTTACTATTCCAAACAACTATTTATCTATGGAGCCAGAACTTACTTTCTAGGAGCTGGTTCTCAGGATTCCTAATGTGCTTCCCTCTTGTTTATACCACCAGGGGAAATTTGGGTTGCAAAATTCAGCTGGAAAACTAATACCATCTCTGGTGTCTACACAAGCATCCCAAGCAGCATGTGGCTGTGCCCACCAAAGGCTGTCAAAGACCGAGTGACAACTGCTGCAGCTCCATGAGGCTGGACCTTGGGCACAGGTCACAGCCACCATCAGTTCTACACCATGGCTTTGTGTCATCAAAGTCCGAAAAACAAAACCCCAAACTGAATATTCACACTTCGGTAAACATCAAGAGCTGTTCTATAAAGTGAAACTTCCAAGTTTGAAATAAAATATTTCCTACACTGAAAGAGTATCTAAGAGGTACTCACATGATTTTGATAGGCACACTCTCCAAAAATGTTAAAAGCAATGATCAGCTCATCTCCATGCCACCTGCCCTGACTTGCAGGATTGTGTCCTCTTCCCTATTTTGCAGAGAAGAAACAGACACAGGAAGAGTAATGTTAAGATTTTTTAAAATTCCTGGTGATTTGTACTATCTTGGAGTTGAACACTCAGTATCACTAATCCAATTTTCCAAAAACCTTCTGAATCCAGATGCCCTGAGTCTGAATGCAGTGTCCTCACTAAACACTGGAAAGGATGCTGCCCAGAAGGCTCACTGGGGCTGCAGGACTGACTAAATTGCACCCTGGAGCTGGCAAAGTTCCCAGTTACACCAGGAGGACACAAAGTGGAGAGCACACTTCGCTGCACCTTCACCACATCTGTGAAGGAGGTGCTGCACTTTATTGCAAAACAAGGTGAAATGTTCAAAGGACTTTCCCCTTCCAAAAAAACTTTTTTTTTTTTTAATTTAACATCTTAAAATAGTTTTGGAATCACCATGCTGTGCTGTTTCATTTTCCAGACATTCTTATAATCAGCAAATCCTGACAGTGTTATGAATATGGCCAATCTGAGTGTCATGTAACATTTTTAGAAGACTTACGAAGACTTAATAAATTTTGCAAATATTTAGAAAGAGAATTAATGTAATATATGTAAAGATCTGCACATATTTGATAATCTTGAACCAATTTAATAAATCCTGTCCAGTTTTAATAAACATAGGATTAGGGTTAAACTTATTACAAACAATAAATTAATAATGAAAATGTTTAATGTGGACTGTATATACAGTACTTTTAAAATTTTAATTGTTTTTCAAAGATCAGGAAAATACCTGCAAATCATGTTACTGTTTTAAAAACTTTGTTATCCTGGAAAATATGCACATAACCCATGCTGCTAACAACATGACTACTTCTAAAAATCTACTAAAATATGGTTTTCTTGCCCTTACAGAAATAAAATCTTGCTAGAATTGAATCTGTTATTACAAGTAAAAAATAAAATCAAAATGATCATAATTTGGGTAATGACAGGACAATCCAGGAGGACAAAAAAAATTTAAAAAGAAATAATTAAAAAAAAAAAAACCTGAATGTGAGAATGTATAAATTAATAGAGGAAAGTGCAAATAGAACCATGTTCTCAAATCTACCTCTGTTTACATGTGTAGCCACTCCTCAAGGACAGCACACCTGACATTACTAATTTATGGTGAAGCACAGCACGTGCATAACCTTGTGCAGGGCCTTCCCAAGCTTCTCCACAAAGTTCACCCTGGGGTACCTGAGTTCTCCAGTGAAATGAGGAACTGCTGCTGTTGGGAAAATCAAACTGCTACATTTCTCACAGAAATGTAGCATTTACAACAAAACTTTTATTTCTATTTTCCATACGACCAGTGGAACAATTAGGTGATATAAGAGCCACAAAAATGTCACAGCACCTTTCATGTTAAAAATTAACCAAGTGAAACATGGTAGAGTGGTGACTTTGGGTCTTTTGAATAGGGAATTTTTCTTAGTAAGGTCCACCTCAACACAAAACTTCTTCAATTGATTTTTTTTTATTATTTTATTGCACTTCTTTTTTTCTTTCTTTATTTTCCTTTTTTTACCTTTTTAAATCACAAGATGTTTAAAAAATGTCTCAAGTCTTGCAGGGCAAGGTCTGTTCTAGCTTTGCAATTTGGTTTCCATTTAATACCTCTACAGAAAATTTCTGTGTGTTTGGAAACCAAAGGCTTTTTCTGTAAAAACATCATATTTTAAAGCACTGTGAGGAAAAGGTCTTATCCTTTGAGCAGTGAGTGACTTGATTCTTTAAGATATTCAGGAAGGGATCAGCAGACTCAGTCACTGCTTCAGATCATTTTCAGAGTGGGAGCTTTCCTAGAGGTAGAGCAAGTGAGCTTGCAGGTCATTGAGAATTAAATATTCTCAATGTCTATCATTAAATAATTATAGAAACCAAACTGAGGGAATCACAGTGATTCTGTAAGCAGAAGAGAGGATGCATTCTTCTCTGGTCTCTTCTAGTAACAAAACAAATGATGTCATGAATATGAAAGCTGGGTGGAACTAAATATTCTCCTTAATTACTCAGAAAGATGGAGCAATATTGTTTCTGCCTATCTAATTTTCCATTGGGTAATATTCTTCTTTTTTATGGCAGAACTAAATACCTGAAACAATTAATTTTGGTTTATGAAATAAGAACTATTCTTAGGAATATACAGCAAAATATGCGGAGAAATGTCTATTAGAGGAATGAAGAGGAAGTCTATTACTAAATTGAAATTTCTGTAAATGAGTCCTTTATTGCCTGAGAGTCAAAAACCCATCAATCATAATCTCTCAATGTAGACAGAGACAGCAAAGTTTGGAAAAATCTTCCACTGTCTTCCTCCACCAGCGATTTCCCTTGTTCTTCACATGCTTCCCTAGCCTCAGTAAACTGGAATTCTAACAGAGCTGTTTCAGTCTGCAACAAAAATTATATTGATTTTAACAATCCCTCAGCAAACTTTTAGAGTGTATTCTGTTTTATATCCCACCATGCAATAGCTCCTGTCCACCTTCAGGTGTGAAGTGGCACAAACTGTATTTTAACAGAACTGCTCATCTAAGGAACAGCAGGGAGAGCCTTTGCATCAGCACAGCAAAGTTTTCTCTCCAAACTGCTATAGATCAGTGGATAAATAAAATATTAAAATCTTTCCCAAGTAAATCTGCCAGTGAGAGGAACTCCTGAGCAGACTGTTAGAATCCATCAGCTACAATTCTCTGCAGGAGAGGCATCCCTGCCCCTCACTTTCCATTAAACACCTTGGTGGAATAGGACAACAGCAGGAAAAGGGTTAACTCTGTGATACACCTTGATCACCAGCAGGTATCAAACTTTGTCAGGAAAGGAGATATCCTCCAAACAGGAAGAGACACAACACTGCTGAGAATCCCCATCAAATACAATAGAACATGAAGGTATGGCTCAGTTTTTAGCTCTGGCATCCAATAAAGAGTGAGAACCCTGAGGACATTGTCTTACTCAGAGATGTGAAATGCAAATGAACAGTAACATTGACAACTCAAGACCAAGCTGAAAACAAAGGACTTGAAAGCTACCTGGAAAGGTCTTGCATGAACACACTTTTTAAACTTTTTTTTATATATTTTTTTTTTTTGCCAGAAACATATTCATTTATGTGAAGAAGTTAAATGGGTGATTTTGCTGATCACTGAAGTCCCTGAAAATGCTCTAGCAGAGAGAAAACCTTGAGATAGTACAGAAATCATTTAACAGTGAAAGTCACCAGGAAAAACTGGCTTAACAGAATTGTGCTGTGTGAAATAGAACGGATAAGTTCATTTTCCTGAAACATGGTCACAGGACTTTCCAAGATATTTTCCATCTTGAAGATGTATTCCTAAAGGTATGAAAATCTAAGGTAAATCTTCCTATCTTCCTCTAGTGCTCTGTCCTAAATTCTCTAAGAGTGCCAGAGTAACACTGTTTCTACCTGCTTAATTCTCCTTTGGCTCATGTGTTTGTATTCTGTAAAACAGAACCATTGAGGTGGGGAAAAAAATCAGTATTAATCTTGGTTTATGAAGGCCAAGAGTTATTTTCAGTAAGCTGAGAAATGCTAACAAAAAGTCATATATATATCAAGACAGAGTATTTTGCTGATACCTGAGGGTTAACTCAGCAGGAGCCTCACCTCAGGGGTGCCACACATTTCATGGAAGGGATCTATGAGCAGCCCACATCAGTCCCCACCATGTCATTGCCAAAGCCAAGCCAAGAGGAGGGACAGATATGTCAAGCGTTCAGCCCCAGAAATATGACCCAGCCTGATGGGACCAGTGACAGTTCCCCTCTCTAACCTGTGCAGCTTTTCTCCAGGGAGCACACCAGTCCTCCCTGTCCCCACAGTGGGAGGAAATCTGGGTACAGAGGGAGCCACAGCACCCTTGGCACCCACCCCCAGTAGCCCATCACAGAACCACCTAGCCACTGTCCAGAGACCAGGAGGAGGAAGCAAGAGGATAAAATCACCCCTGCACTTCTTAAACCCACGAGGAGCATTTGCAGCAAATCTAAAACAGGTTCTGAGTTGAGGCGTGTTACACAATGAAAAGTTGGGTCATATTTAGAAACTTTTCAGTGAAATTCGGGCCAAATTTCAGCAATCCAATGTCAAGGCTGAATTTCACTTTCTCCAGATAGGGTAGTGGGTAGCTTGCAGCTTCAGGAAGAAGCAGAACAAAACACATCATGAGACAATACTGCCTGATCTAAGATTGAGGACATGCAAAAATGAATTAATTTCACATGAATCTACCCCAGATACAACTCTCTTCCCAGCACCTTGGGGAAAAAGATATTTTATTAGAAGCTGAGGGCAGGGTCAAATAAATTTGGCCTGTGTTATCAGAATGTGAAGATTACAAGAACTTACAGGAGAACTCAGGAGACCTAAGACTAATAAAAAGTACAGTAAATGTTTTTGTGAGTCTAAAACAGGAGTGTATGAGGAACAATAGCTTCAAAGCTGTGGCAGGGGAAATTGCTGGTAAAATGGTAGAAAATCTAGAGGAAGCAGTGGCTGGGGGGAAAGATATCAAAGAGCAGTGAACTAATAAATACATGGAAAAGAAATATTGAGAACCCTTCCTGGACTGCAAGCACTCTCCTCTTTTCCCCCCCAGCAGCTGGTACATTTCCTACTTTCTTGTCCTTGCATACATGTATAGCCACAACTCTCAGAGGTGTTTTCCCTGCCTAAACTGCTCAGAGGTAAATTTGGAGGTTCAAACAAATTATCTCTTTGTTATCTCTTGAAGGGACAAAAGAAAACATCAAGTGGTTTTATAGCACAAGCAGACAATTCAGCAGGGTAAAGCACCTGGTATTGACACGCCTAATAGCTGTCTTAGATGTGTCCTAATCCAAACATACTCATACTTCTTTATGCCATCAAGAGATTTCTTGAAGTTTCTGTCCCCCTCTTTCTTCCTATCCAAAGAGATGAAATCCCTTTTCTGACACACAAGTCCCAGCTGAAAGGCAGAGACCCTCCGATGCCTGTTCATATCTCTATCACTGGCTATCTGTTTTCCATTAATATCCTCCTTCCCACAACAGGAAGGCTGAGATGTGAGGTGCAGAAACTCTCCCAGTTCAAGCAATGTTTTTCTAGTTTGTGCTTGAAGCCCACCACCACTTGCCACTCTCTGTGCAGTATCCAAAGAGAGTTGGCTGACCAGACAAGGCACATAGGTGAGGAGCTTTGGGCTGAATGCCCCATCCCCAAACCAATTACCCAAAGTGTCTATTGATGAATTGCCCTCTCCTGGCTGCACTGGTGATGGAAGGAGCCTGGACACTTGGCTGAAGTGCTCTGAACCTCGTTGTGAAGGCCAGACACCCACCTGTCTTGCACTGCAAAGGCAAAGTCAGGCTCTGAACAGGGTGGTGTGAATGTAGCCCACTCAGCCCAGGAAGTCTCTAAAAACTGTGTGTGTTCCTAATTCTCTCCCAGGATCTGATACTCAGAGAAATACTGCACTATGCAAACAATACATCTGAGCAATTCCATGTGCTCTGCCCACAGAACGTGCCTAAAGGTCCCTTGAGAGCTGCATGGGGAAAAGCACACACCGTTTAGTAGATACATCACTACACACAAATGTATTTTGTTCCTTTCCCAATAAAGTCTTTGGAATTTGTTAAAAAGTATTTGCAGAGAAAATGAAAGGAGCCCCTGGCATCAGAAGTCCTTGGAGAGCAAGCTATGCACTGGCTAAAGGCTCTGCTGATCACAGTTGGAAGGACAGCCTGACTTTATCAGGAGGATCAAGGAGAAGAAGAGATGGAATATGGGAAAGGTTGGAGGAAGATAAAAAGGAGGAATTTATCCATCAAGGTCAGCTAATTGGAGAGAAGTTTCTGCATTGGGGTGGCTGGAAGCAGTATTAATCCAAGCCAAAATTTTGCCCTTTGGAATCTTGTGTGCTCCTCCTGTAAGGCTTTTACATTGCCATAGATAAAAAGGGTCTATTTTGGTACTGAATCATTCCGGGACAGGTTTTTCTCTCCATATGTTTGCATAAATCTACAGAGGGCAATGGAGTTACACCACTGCATGTTGGTGTGAGATCAGAGGCAAGCTTAGTATCTCTCACCTTGTCTGACAGACTCTTTGACCCATTTTACTCTTTTTTACATTGTCAGCGTTCCAAGGTCAAAGACCATGCCCAAATCTAAAGCAGATTCTAACTCTGATGCTGTATTTTAAAGATATAGGCTCCCTTTTTTAAATCATGCTTTATTTAAAATACACTTTCCTTTGTGTTAGCCTTCCTGCTACATCCAAATGATCTTGACTTGGGCTAGGGGGCACACATATTTCCGGGAGGAGAGATCCCATTTCCTTCACACCAGTTTCCATAGCATCTTCATCATCATCATCCGCTTATTTCTGCCCTTGATCACATCCTCTGAAAAGCTGGCAGATGTGAAACCTGAGCTACCCATGGGCCTCCACACAACCCATAGCAGTAGGTACCCAAAATGGTTCAGATCATCTCTAATTTCTCTGTGGATCATATGTCTCCTTCAGAAAAAGGGTGGGGAGCAGATGTGCAAAACAGAGATACTGTGACAATCATATTTCTCTTTTACAGAAGGGAAAGGTGAGTGCATGTATTGGGCTGGGGAGGGAGAGAGAAGTATATGTGCAGCAGAACAGCAGAAACTTAAAACACAGGTATCAGATTGGATACATTCACTGTGTGCGAAAGTTTCCTAGTGAGAATATTTCCTTTTGGATAATTTAACAAATGTAAGCTGGATCAAGTCTCCATTATGCAAGAAATATGTTAGGTTTCTTCTCTAGCTATGCACAAATGGCTGGGGAAAGCTGGATATAGTCCCATCCTATAAACCAGAATCAGAAATAAATTAAAAGATTTATAAATTGGAGGTGCAATTCTTCAGCTACATTGGTTTAAAGATGGTGAAATGAATGACTAAAGCATTCACTCACAGTGTTTTATGAAGCAGATCTAATGTGCAGGTTTTGTGACCTGCAGTGACTTTAACTTCTCAGTAAATCAAAAAGCTTAACAAATATTAAGATGGCAAAGATTACCTGTGTGTGCCAGATTTTATCTTTTATCCGTTATCATTTAGGAAATGAAAAGCTTGAGTCGGAAATCAGACAGCCAGTCACATGACCCGGGCGGTCTGGCAGCCCCACAAGACAAGAACCTGCAGGAGACACAGAAACTACACATCCACTGATTAGTTTTTAGTCCTTAAGAAATGGCTCTTTTTATTGTTATTATTGCTAGCAACCAATGAGCTTTAGAACCAGAGCAATTCCTTTCTAAATTCCACTGCGATGGAAATTCATTATCACAAGCCGGAGGAAGCAGCTGGGTGTATAGCTTAGCTCACGGCCAGGCTTAGGGGCAGCTCCACACACGGGGGAGCTTCAGAGAGGTTCACATTTGGGGTACCCACCAGCACCTCTTTGCCAACACAGAAGCCAAAGAATTCTCCTTTTTCAGTCTTGGCCCAGAGCAGCAGGAACCTGGCTGGCAGATAGGATCTGGGCTAAGCCACAGGTTATAAATCCACAGCATGTGGGGAGATCTACCACAGTTCAAGTACAACATGCCCTTGGTTTGGTAATACTGTGCTGCAGTTCCTTCCTGAGAGCACAGGAGGAAGCTGCCCCAGCACAGGTGTCTACAGCCCTCCAAGTATGACACAGACCTTCAGGGCGAAACAAATACTTATCTTCCACCCCAGCTCCCAGCATTTCCCAAACTAAGGGCTGAGGGAGTCAGTGTAAGATTAGTAACCACTGCCAAAGCAGAGTTGGATTTTTTCAAATATTTTTTAAAAATTTGCTGATATATTAAATTAACATCAGGTCTGCTGGTGGGATGCTGAGGTGCAGTGGATAAGGCTGCTTCAGGGCCACAGAATAATGTAGAGACCTAATTGCAACAAGAATTTGAGCCTTTCTAAGGTCCAGCCTCAAATCCGTACAAAATAACACCATCAGCTCTATCAGCTTGCAATTCTTTTCTTCCATTTTTGTACAGAAATGTAGATAATCCCAAAGGTTAGTCAATCTCCATAACAAAACCAGACCTACAAAAATCACATCAGCTATGGGTGGCACTGAAGGCACTAGGTTTTCATAAATTGTCTTTGATCCAGGAAGGTTTTCCCCTCCTTGCACTGCTGCAGCCCCTTGTCCCAGCTACCAAAAGCATTCATGGCCATCCCTTCCTCTTCCATCTCACAGCCATAGTGAATACATGTTGAACGTAAATTAAAGCCCAAGGAGAAAGCAAATGGAAAGAGTTTCATAAAATGGATGATCCTGTTTTTCCCCCAGAATGTAACATCTCAGTTTAAAAATGGCATCAGCTTTCTTCTATTTGGAAGCAATGCTATAGCTCTTTAATACATGATGTTGATTTAAAGCACAGCAAATAACAATCAATCTCTCCTTTCAGCTGATACAAAAAATGTGAGAAAAATAAGAAGACCATTCAGTAAAATGAAAAACAGAACTGGGTTTACACTGTTATTTCCTATATAATTGTCCCTCTGTCACAGCCTGGAAAGGACCAAAAACTGACAAAGTGAACCATTTCCATTGCTTCTCCTTGATGTGCATGGGTAAGAAAAACAGACATAACTCCAAGCAACCCTGCTGGTGGGGCAGTCAGCTTCATTCAACCAGTGTAAGCAGCTCATCATCAAGCAATATTTGGCCCAGCATGTAATGCAAAAATAATGCTATATCAAAAATAAATTATTAAGCACTTTGCAGGTAAATCAACAGAACAACTTATATATTAATAAATAGAGGCCATCAATTAACAACAACAAAAGTCAAGAATAGAGAATCCAACTTCAAATAAAGAAACTGTTGTATCCTCTATGTTAACTAAACAGTTTTACTGCAGGTTCAAATATGTATTAGAGCTCCATTATGAGAGCATGTAGTGATAGGACAAGGGGGAATGGCTTCAAACTGAAAAGAGTAGGTTTAGATTAGATATTAGGGAAAAAAATCTTTGCTGTGAGGGTGGTGAGGCACTGGCACAGGTTGCTCAGAGAAGTTGTGGATGCCCCCTCCCTGAAAGCATTCAAGGCCAGGTTGGATGGGGCTTTGGGCAAACTGGTCTAGTGGAAGGTGTCCCTGCACATGGCAGGGGAGTTGGAACTGGATGATCTTTAAGGTCTCCTCCAACCCAGGGCATTCTATGATTCTGAGATTCCACCACATCCATGCTAAAACTACTGTGGAAACTCAGCATTAATGACTAATATGTGCTCTGAAAGTCCGGCCACCTCCTGTGGAAAAGATGGAAATGCAAGTCCCCAAGACTGTGTAGACAGATATCTGAATTCTAATAATACTTTAATAATGTGATATATAATAGGTATATATTCAATATAATTAATTAATTATAGTGTATTTATGGAATCTTCACATCTGCCTTCTATTTTTAAACTTCTGGATTTAACATTAAAGGAAATTGTGAACTAATGTCCCTGTGTTGGAGCATGAACAGAACAAACTCTGTCAACAGCTAGCAAAGGGCTAAAAGGTAACTGTACAATCTGCTCTGAGCAAGGGCTGCTGTGTATCTTTTCTCTGCCAAAAGCAGATTGCAACTCAGCAAGTCAGTTTTCCGCCCTGCTCTCCCTGACTTTGGGAAGATGTCTCACGGCGTGCAGTCAGCCCTGCCACACGCACAGCCTGACACCTCTGGCCAGTGGCAGGGGCATGGGGATGAGGGCAGCTTGCTTTCTGTGTCCTGCCCACTGCTGCCTGGCTCAGACCTTGATAGCTCTGGGGTAAACCCCTGCTCTCCACTCCAGAAACATGGCATCTGCATCAACCTGAGTGTGACCAAAGGAATTAACTGGCACCTGTCTCACCTCACTTCCCAGCCCTGGACTCCAAAGGAAAGGTACTGATAACCAGAGGTTAAAATAAACCAGAAAACCCAAACAACCCCACAAAACAAAACAAACAGCAAAAGAAAAACATCCAGAAAAACCAACCAACCCTACACTGCAGTGTCATCACTATTGTTTGAGCACCTTACTCAGGGCCTGAAATTACAGGCAAAGACAAACTTGCTATGAAGATGTCAGTGTCAGTTCATGAACAGAGCAGGATGGGGTAGTCAGCTTCCTCTTCAAAAACTCTGTTTTGTCAGGGTGTGGGACAATATTCCTTGAAGAGACACAGTTGTTTCCATTAGTACACATATCTGAAGTTTTATTTTCACATTCCCTGTTTAAAATCACTGAAGAAAGGACACTGCTTTCTATTCCCACCCATCACCAGAACTGGTTTTAAATCATGTTTGCTCACATGAAGGAGATCTTGTAGAGGGTCAGGGCTGAAGCATTACTGAGCTGAATCAGAAGCTGTGGCACAAAAGCAGAGAACCTGCAGAAATAGAGACTGTGTTAACGGGTACAAGTAGAAAGCTTTCTCATTCCACGTGGACAAGTCTGAGTAAAGAGCATGGCAAGTCCATGAATACTTTGACACAAACTACATGCAGTGGCACTGTACTCACATTCTTGTTAGCTGCAGGGTGAGTCATTTTCATTCTAAAACTTCTATTAAATGGGCTTTACTAGCTAAATGCACTGCCATTTATTCAGTTCTTATTACAATTTAATTTACCCATTCATTTTTCTGTTCTCTGACTTCTTAATAAAATGAATAGCTGGCATCTTCTAGTCTTGCTCCTTTTTGTATCCTTGCCAATAGAGTAGCATCACAGCATTTTGCAGAAATGTGGTGATGTGGTGGCTTGGGCCATCTGACATTTTTATGTCAAGTACCTTTTATATGCAATTCTAGTATTTGTTTTACTCTCCATTGTTTCTAATATCCCCTGAGAATCTTGAAAATAACATTATTTCCTTAACAAGTTTGGCCTTTCTTCCTCCTACTCAGCAAATCATTTTCTTGCGGTCTTAGTACTTGCTGTTATAGAATATAAGCAACAAAACTTTGTTGCTCATATACATCTGGGCTACTAAAAAGAATCTGAAATAAATAAGCATATATCTTGCTTTCTTCCTAATTTTTGACATTCTGGAAAGGACACCACTAGACAACATCTCCCCAGACCCTGAGCTGTTTACTCCTCTGCTGAACTTCTGTCACACTTGAGAAATCCCTTAACACTTTGCTTCTCCAGCTGTAAAATTTGGCCTGTGATGATAATCCTGTCATACCTTGTTGTTATTTAAAATAAGAGGAGGAATTGCATTTTATGGAAACCTCTTTAAATTTTGAGAAAGGCGGGTCCCAGCAGATAAACTCCCACATGGGAATCCCATATGCAAGATGGAAACCCGGACATAACACTGAGACAATTAAAGATGACCAAGTAGATCAAGTTAAATGAACTCATAGCTTTCATTTTCTAAGGTGCAAAGCTCAACATTTTTACTTTGTTTCCTTCATCTTCTTTTTTGTTGTTATCATTTGGGTTTTTCCCAGAACATTAAGGTTTTTCTTCAGAAATCCTTAATCTTCAGAAGTCCTTAATCAAAGTCTCTTAGTACATGGCATGGGGTTTTAAAATCTTCCCATGGGTCTGCATGGACTTAGACTCCAGTCATTAGGTCCATGGGATACCACAGAGCTGAGTATCACAGGGACCTGGCTTCCAGAGTCCCAGCCTCTCCCTTCCCTGTAAACCTATTTGCTAACCATTCAGACAACTTGAATCCTCTGGGTTCCCTCTTATCTATTCCTTGGTTTTGCCTTCTAGCCTATTAAAGAAAAACTGCTCCCAGGATTTCTCCTCAGCAATGTAAGTAGCAAAATAAGCAAAGGTAGCTAACACAGGAATTCTCTCATGACAGCACATCTGCATTCACACTTTTAGCATGCAGCAATTTTTAGGACTTGCATATATTTAAGAACCATAGAGACTGCAAGCTCCCAGTTCTTAATTTCAAGGTTGTGACAGGGGGACGGCAAAAAGAAGGCCAGGCTGAAGTGTTTTTAGGAGGCAAGACATGTAATTGAATCTCACCAGCGCTCACACAAACTGCCCAGGACACTGCTTGCACAGGCAGAGGGATAGCAAGGAACAGAGCTCCCTGTTTGCATTGCACAGACCTTTGCTGGTTTGCTTTGAATTCTGCTTTCCAAAGAAAACCTGGGATAAGTAACTCAGCCGACAGGCCAAAGGAGTCACAATGGCTATTTAATTATGAAACTCTTTTAAGCACTTATAAATTAATTCATGGTCTAATGTGGTGTCAAGCTGAGGCGAATAAAGGTTAACATATTCTATTAGTCCCAATTGTCACAAGAATTTCATAGAACTGTTTAGATTGGAAAAAACCTCTGAGATCATCGAGTCCAACGTTAGTCTAACACTGCCAAGTCCACCAGTAAAACATGTCCCTCAGTGCCACATCTACACACTTTTTAAACATTTCTGGGCATGGTGACTCCACCACTTCCCTGGGCAGCCTATTCTAATGCCTGACCACCCTTTCCATGAAGAAATTTTCCCTAATATCCAATCTAAATGCCCTTGTGCAACTTAAGGGCATTTGCTCTTGTTTTGTCACTTGTTACCTGGAGAAGAGGCTGCCCCCCACCTGGCTACACCCTCACTTCCGGTAGCTGTAGAGAGTGACTAGGACCCCCACCAAGCTCCCTTTTCTCCAGGCTAAACAACCACAATTTCCTCAGCCACTCCTCCTAAAACCTGTGATCCAGAATCCTCTTCAGCTTCATGACCCTTCTCTGGACACATTCCAGCACCTCAGTGTCACCTGCAATGAGGGGCCCAGAACTGAGCACAGTATTCAAGGTGTGACCTCACCAGTGCTGAGTACAGAGGGGCAATCACTGCCCTGGTCCTACTGGCCTTATCAAACAACATGGTTCATTAAATACCGAGTCTAAAATTATGTTTCTCTTAATAGAAATTATTCATAGGAACATGATCTTAATAGTTGCGACTTTAATTAATTTAGACATAAATTTAATTAGCAGCTGATTTCAATTGAGTCTCAATCTGAACAATAAGTTGTGTTGTAGGCCACATACTGGAAGCACTATCTAAAATTAAATATGGAATTCTGAGGCATCGTGCTTGTTGGTGTTCTCAGCTCCTATCCCTGCCTCCTGCTGTATAAGAACAGCACACCTGTACAGCACAAAGTCCCATTTTGAAAAAAAAAACGGTGTGGGGGAGGAACTGTGTCCCACCAAATTCAAATAGTTAAGGCTCTCTTTGAGAAAGAATTGCTGAAAAGCTAAGCAGGCTCTTCCAGGACAAAGAACAGCATGGAACAGCACAGCCACCATGGATGAAAAAAGCATAAGTCCTTGTTGAGGAGCTGCAGTAAAACACATCATAAGATAGCAAGAGGAAGGAAACTGTTAGTTCTTATCCCCAAAACACCAGTGCCAAACTCATCCTCCCAAGGCTCCCCTTCACCACGTCCCCCTGTAGCCAGTGGCACATTCTGCTCCCCTCACTTGTGTCCATGCTTCCCTACAGAGCTACAGGGATCCAGGAGCGCCCACACATCATCACCCTTTGCTGTTTCAGCAGGGCCACTTGAATTCTTCATGACTCGGTTTTCCCCTCTGTAAAACAGGGATAAAACTGCAGTCTTGGCAGAGATCTGAGAACCTTAATTCACTAATGTCTATAAACCCCTCTGAGGTTCTTATTGGGAAGGCACAGCAAAAACACAAAGTATTATCACTGATTCAAACTGACCTTCCCCTTGAAATATCACCATTTGAGCTCTAATTCCAAATCCTGACTCTAACCAAGTGCTACGCTCTGGGATTAACCACATTAATGCTTAAAGCTGTTGCTCTTTTTTTTTTCCCCAGTGTTCACAAGCTAATGCTTGTAGGGGTCTAATCTTGGACAATTCCTTAATGATACAGATTTTCAGATGAAAATTACTGCTACATTTTCCTATCTTCCAACAGATTTTGGTCTCACTGCACTCATAATGTTGGAATTTGTTTAATTACAAATATAATTTTTTTTATAGTCTTTCCTAATTTGAGTGTGTCTATCTGTTGTCTGCACACAAACTGTAAATCATTGTATTAAGAGTGATTACACACCCACTGACACAGAAAATTCGTGATCGGGTTGTGAGACATAAGAGGTTTACCAGATTGAATGTGGCATGGCCACATATTCTACAGAATTTATTATTATTTCTAATCAATCCTCCTCCTCTAAACCAAGATCCCTTAACTATAGCACTCTCGCTGTACTTAAGAAGGACATTTCAAATGGATGTCTTTTCAAAATAACATAGCCACACACAGCAGTGCTGCAGTCACATTTTCCAACACAAGGTTATGGGCAGGTGGTTGGGTTGTCATTGTTAGCCCAAATCTGGCTTTGCTTGTACAAACCTAGGGTATACTCTGAGTGTATGCTGGTTGTTTCTCACCAGCAAAATACCCTAAATAATAGGATGAAGAGCAAAGGGTGGTGTCAAACCTACTTTCTCAGTTGCTGATCTACCCTGGGGCTCTGCCCAGGGAGTGCTCCTGCCACAGTCATTCAGGCTGTCTCCAGTAAGGGGCCTTGAGCTGATGCAATTTAAGAGCATTCCTCATCCCTGCAACACCACGCTGCTGTGATTTCATTATGTGCCCAGAAATTAGCACTGGGGAGTCATTATTATTATTATTAAAGGAATAAATAATCTTAAATCTTGTTAACCTGTGAATCTCCATAAATAAGCAGATCAGACGTGTGCTAAAGGACATAATGCTGAGTTGTAGTCATGTCAAATGTGACCAAGGGAGAAGGAGCTCCAGTCATCACAGCAGCCAGAACACCATGGCAGAAATGCATTTCTTAAAAGTGGGCATACCAGTGCCAATATTAGGACAGAAAAGGTCACCCTGGGGAGCAGGTAGGGGTAGCCAGCCACATTCCTGCCTTGGGATGACTGCCGTGTGGCAGGAAGGTCAGGAAGGTTTGCATCCATCATCATCCTGGTGAACTTGTGGTGAGGGATGCTGTTGTGGCCACCAGGCTGTTGGACTGCTGTAGGTGAACAACAATTAACTGTCCCCAAAGGTCCCTGGGGGTCCCTGCAGTGCACAGCAGCACTGCCCTGTGCAGTTCAGTGCACAGCCATCCGACCTGAGATTCAACATTTCAGGGAAAGAAAAGGCAAACTGGCCCCCACACAAACAGCAAGAAGGTGATTTCTGCAGTGCACTGTATTGTGCTCTGGGGCATGGCCTCAGGGTGCTCCTGAAATATCTCATAAAGCAGAATTTGCTGTCATGGGAAGTAATGGTTAAGAAGTTCAGCTTTTCACTGGCATTTTAAACTCCCCGGTTTTAGAGTGCCCAGAAACTTGGCATTTCAAGGAATATCCAAAGGACAAAGACATCTAAATATTTTGTCCCAGAATCCCGGACTACAAAAGTTGGACAAAGGGACAGACAGAGGATGAGTGAGATTACCAGGCCAAGTAGGTCAGGACCAGTGTGATTCTCAGGCCAGTACAACACAGCACATTGAGAAAGCTTCCAAGAAGCGTAAACAGGAATGGATGTTTGAGACAATGAATGCCCTAATTGGATGCCCATTCTCACCGCTTCCCTCAATTAAGAAGAATCATGGATAATTCTGCCAAGATATTGATGGACAATGTAAGCATTGGCTTGAAAACTTTGCAATTTAATGAACCAAACTCTACCCAGTTGTGAATTACAAGAGATCCAAAAATAAATCCAGAAGAAAACAGTCCAGTGACAGTTAAGTCAAAAAGTTATTAATCACAGAATCTTAATAATTTCCCATCAGAGTTACTACAGTGCATAGCTTTTGGTTTCATACATTAACTTCATGAAGTTTCTGAAGACTTGGAAGATTGAGTGTTCTAGAAGACAGAATCAGCAGCTGTGTTATCCCTTTAAATTAAGAGAGTCAACATTTGCTGAAATTGAAGATGAGTATTTCCAGGGATAGTCTCACACACTGACAGTCTCTTAAAACACAGATGCTGAGCCAGCTGTGAGTACACCTCAGCCCTGAATGAGAGGTGACTGTGGAGCTTTGGACAGGCTGATCTGCAGTGACTTGTGCATGCAGAAACATTCAGCTGAAGTCCTATTGCAACAATGGTGTGAGAGTAACACTGGAATGACACATATTACAGATGTTTTAATCTCTTCATCAATCAGCCTGGTGTCCTGCTATGTCATTACAGTGTGAAGACTTAGTGGCCACTTGTATTTATCAATGGCTTTGAGGCCGAATTTGCTCACTGCCCAGGCTAGTAATCTGGAGCTGGTCCTTTCACAGCTGCACTGGAACAGCTGAAGAAAGTTCTGGGGTAGTAGAGGCAACAAAGAACACCATCTCTGTGAAGTGAAGTTTCCAAAAACTCCTTTAAGCTTCATCTTCATTTTGAGGGCCATTTTTACAAAATCAGCCCAGGCTTTGGCCTTGCCTACAAATCCCATTTTCCTCCTGCAGCAGGAAACCTACAGGGGCGATGTGAGCACAATACCAGGGCTTGGTACAACTAATTTCTTTAGTGAGGCAACAAAGCTCAGGCACAAAATAGATAGAGGCTATGTGTCTAGTGGAAGAACTTCAATGTGATATAGTTAGCTGTGTCATCTGTGTGATGCACTGGCTGTCAGTAGAAAGAGGAGTACATTGAGAAATGTTCTTCCACTGGTATTACTCAGTGTTATACATGCTAAGAGCACATTAAAAGGAATAAAAAACCTTAGAGTACAAATGTTGATGTTGACAAGAGCACAAATATGTAGATAAAAGAGAGGAGAAATTAGAAAGCTTCCTGAGTTAAAACTGATAGCACTCTTCTGCTCAAAAACCTGCTGCTCTGATTTCCATGCAGACCAAGAGGTATTTGGCTGTTCCCAATGCAGAGTCATTTTATGCTAGTTGAGAGCAGTCAAACCCCTTGCTTCATAAAAGAGATGCAAAGATTGGCTCAGCAGCATAATTTAAACTTGCCCTCAAATGTTTGCAGATAGACCTTGAAAAAAAAAGGACAAATAAACATATGACCTTGTATAATAATCCCATTCCTCTCACTTCTCTGCATAAAAACACAGGCTCACACAGATTTAACAGTATTGTATTAAACACATTTTTGCAAAGGTTCTCTTCAGTTTATCACAACCTCTCACTTGTGAAAGTTGGTGCACAGGGCATCACCATGAGGTCAGAATGACAAGGGGCAGAACCAACAGTCCAACAGTAAAGGTCCAACACCTGCTACTTTCACTTGCATTGTTGTTTTGTCTGGTGTGCACATCACAGCATTAAGAAAATAATGGCCCCTTGAGAAACCTGACAAATCAGCACTGATAGGATTGCAGATTGCTGACAGCAGCAATGGGAGATGTATTTTACAGAGTACTCCAGGGTATCAGGCGTACACTGTTAAGAACAACTGACCAGGAATGAGGAAAGAGGAAGCCATCAATGAGTTAGGGAGCAGTTGCTTAAATAAGAACGTCCAGAGAGCACTAATTAACAAACAAACTAAAGGAGAACAGGCAAGTCATCAAGGGGGGCATGGGTTCAGGGCACCCAGAGGCCTGGCTGGCAGCACAGCAGTCACAACAAATCAGACAAGACAAAGCTGGAGGAGGCCCCAGGACCCACAGCTCAGGCAGCTGGTCCAAGGTCTGGGTCCATCTCTGCCCTGTGTGCTGGGAAGGTGGTGATATCGCACTGAGAGTGCCACTGCTGCAGCAGCACTGTCTGCATAGTCTGTAAACAAAGAGGAGGACAAAACAAGATGAGCTGCTTCACAGAAGATGCCATGAGATACCAAAAAAAAAAAAACAGAAGAAGAAAAAAAATAACGGGCTTGTACCTTTGCTGACATTTGCCTTTGTGCAAGCACAGTCTTTTGAAATGAAGGGCTGTATTATTAATGTTTGAATTTTACTAATATGAAAGGCTTGAAGTGTATATTATTGCTTTGTATAGCTACATACTTAGGACAGAACTGAACACCATCAAGAATTTAAATCATAAAAAACCCCACGTGGCTCTTAGGCTTTGTGATTTAAAAAACTTGAAAGCACTCAGAAACCAAATCGCTTCTGGCAGTCATTTCACCCATCCTCTCCTCTGCCTGCCAGCACACTCAGGTGCTCATGAACTGGGAGGGCTGAAGTGGCACAGATTTGGCTGATAATTCATGCAAAATATTTCTTCCTGTACACAGTGCATCCAGGTAGCCCACTAACTTCCCATAGCCCATTGCTCACAGTGCACAGGGGTCTCCTAGAATGGGTGATGCCATTACTGTCCCAGACTGGATGATATCCAACCCCACAAGACCAAATTCGGTCAAGTCATTAAGCCTGTGGCTAACCTAGGTAAAGGAGTAAACTCTTGAGCCATGCACTAATTTATTAGACAGATTAATTCACAAGATGTGCCTAAAGGCCCCAGAGAGCCTTTAAAATAGCTATGCAATCATATCTGAAGAAAATATAAAACATTTGCATAAGAAATGTGCATAAAAATACTTACATTTGTTCATATAAAAAAATTGCAAGCAACTGTGTGTACATTTTTTGTGTGCATACACACACAGAATCATCATCAGGTTTTTGAAAAATAAAAAAAAGGAAAAAATGTTCTCATAATTGCTTCCAGAAAATAAAAATCATTACAGATAACAGAGCATGTATTCACTTTTTTAATTAAAGTGAATACTCTCTTACCTTGCCTAGCTCTGATGCTGAGTGTCCTTATCATATGATCACAGAAATGTTCCTGCTACCTAACATTGTTTTGAAGTGCTAGGTTAGGGGAAGGAGGGCAGCTGGGTGTGGTGGGTGTGTTTGTTGCTTTTGTGTTGAGTGCTTTTAAGTCTCTTACAAATTTTACAAGGCTGCATACACTTAGCAGAGCTCCATTTCCACATGTGTCTCTCGTCCATAAAAGCTGCTCACTTATTATAAATATAGCTACAAGCCAAGAGAAAATTATTAGAAAAAGCACTATCATTAGTTTAGCACCATCAGGATAGTATTTATATGAGTTTATACTACAGAGGATCTCATATTTGAATAACTCATGCATATTGTCCATAGACAAGGAAAAAAAAATCTCACAAACCATGTAAGCCAAGTCACGAAATTTAATTAGGAAGATAAGAGTTGGGTTTTAATTTTTTTTTTTTTTTTTTTGGTTTCAGGAAAAAAAGATCATTTTAGGCAGCAAATTAGCATCTTCTAATAATCTTAGACAAAAATGATTTTGTTTTGCTTTGGTTTGTAAATTAGCTCATGATTAAAGTATCTCTCTAGTTGAGCTTCATTGTCTTTTTGTGCCTATTTTCTGAATGCAGCCCTGACCTGAATACTCTTGTAGCTCAAGTACAAGATTTGAAAGCATGAGAGGAACAATTATTATAAAGTGAAGTACTTACAGTTTTACTGCAAAATCAATGAACTTTCAAGTGATTTTTATCATATTTTGCAGCTGTTCTGTTTGCTTTGAATGATGTTTATCACATCAAAAATTGGAGTACTTTTAAAGGATACTTTATCTAGAAACTTCCTCCACCTTTATTTTCTTGCCCCACCCTGTGCTGTAAATGCAAGCAAAATTTTATCTTGTGATTTTGCCCCGCTTCAGAAGTTCCTCTCTCAATATTTAAGCCAGTGATTTTACTCATTCCCTGCCCTGTTCTTTCTCATGGCTCCTTAAATGAGGAGAAAGTTCCAAGTTCCCAAATTAATTCCCAGTTTTGCAGCAGTTCAGTAGTATTTCCCCATTGAAGTCCACCTCTGTGGCCCTTTTGCTATCTAAAGGAATGATCTCATGTGATCTCAGTGTGCAGGAGCTCAGACTGTCTGCCAGGAGCCACAGAGGGAGGTGTGATGAGCAGCATTCCTCCTGTGGAACCACATCCATAATGTCCTCTGGACACCAGGGCTAAACATTCCACTGATTTCAGTTGTATAGGGCTAGAAGCACAGAGAATTGGATCTTATCTTATTCTCTGCTACATCTCTTTCCAAATCCATCCTCTACCTCAAGGAAAGCCATTTCCTTCCCCACATGGGATTGCTAAAGTCATGAGACAAACAAGAAGCCCTGCTCACTTACCTTTGCCCACCTTGACCTTTTCAGCCAACACTGTATGCTCTGGGCAATGCTTGCCACATATCTGCTTCTCCTTCCCAAATGCTGTGGATTCTGTTGGATATTAGCAACTCAATCCTACAAACCTTTGTCCATAATAAGGGCAGAGCTCCCTTAGCAGTTCCTCAGACTCCAACAACCTATATAAATAGTCATAAAACCATAATATGGTGTGGGTTGGAAGAGCTCTGAAGGCCATCTGATTCCAATTCCCCTGTCATAGGCAGGGACACATCCCACCAGATCAGGCTATTCCCAGCCCTGTCCAGCCTGGCTTGGAAGATGTTCCAGGGATGGGGTTGGGGCAGCCACATCTCTGGACAAGCTCAGTAGCTCCTCACTGCCCTCCTGGTGAAGCATTATTGCTGTGGTCACTGTCTGAGCCACCACACACACAATTCCTGAGTGGAAAGCCTCTTACACCAGATAATTTACAATCCAGGTTCAAACCAGATCCAAAAGCAGGGGCAGAACATACATGAGGGGAGGTGAAAAACAAGAGAGAATGAGGTGACAATTAAAGGCAAACAAACTCAAAATATACATAGACTGGCACAGTCTTTTAAGCATTGCAGCAGAAGAGAGTCTGTTCATGGTGCTATACCCAGCAGCACTGTATAATAAAATTATATTTCGTACATTTACCAGTACATAAAATTAATGCAGCTGTGTAATTCCTATTATACTTCTTTATGTAATTCATATCATTTCCATGTTTAAATCTGTTTAAATCAATAGAAATTTAATTTTATTTAAATGCTTACTGATCACCAGTAAAACCTTTGCTTTCTTTTTTTTTCTTTTAACCTGAATTATTTGTTTTATAGATCTAATACAGAGCTGTACTCATGCAGTTTCACAGTTCAAGTAGCTGTCAGTCAGACCTACTTTTAAATCCCTTTCACTGACCTTTGAGACAACATCCTTGGATACTTCTCACCAAAATACAGCTTATGGAAGTTTTGCAATCTGCCACTCTGCTGCATAACTTAGAACAGGAATAAATGATCCTTAGTATTGCCACTCTGTGGCACCTGACCAAATAGGTACCTCTGCCTTGGGAAATAAGGTAAAAACACATCAACTAAAAACAAAGTGAAGGTGATGACCACTGCCTACCTAATATATGGCAAATTGATCATACATCTGAGCCCAAGGAAAAGAACAGAGAAGGACTTTGCATAAAAAAAGTATGAACCCCTCTGTAAATTACATAAATACTTAAAAGATAAATTTTGGAGGAAATGCTACTTTGAGGATGTATATTGGCAGTTATACCATGACAAGAGCATTCATTTAATGGATCACACCCTGGAGCACTTGAACCATCATTGCTTATCTTCTGACCAAGCAGGATCATAACAATTCCCTTAAACCCTTCCCCTGGGCTGCCTAATTGGCCTTTATTTAAATTTACCTGGTTACAGCCTTAAAATCATAGTTTCCAGCCTCTGTCTTGTATCCTCTAGCTTTTCATCTTTTCACTTCTTCTTTTTCTCTTTTTCAAAACTGATATTAATTGGATTTAAAAATTGACAAACCTAAGCAAGAATGCAGATCACATTCTTCCAAATGCAAGAAAAGAGCCCCACTTACAATTATTCCAAATTATACTGTTACATTGGTATTCCTACAAACATACCTATCCTGATGCAAACAGAAAAAAGAAGCGGCTGTTGGTGAAAGTCTCATATTAAAAATTTTTTTTTACATTTTAAAAAGCACAATTTAATTTTTAATATATTTAGGAAGAGCTGAATTTCAGAATTGTATTCGCATTTTCTTTAACATGTCAATATTTACAGTGCATATACATACAAATACAGAATTATACTTGGCGGGTTTTGCACTTCCCTTTAAAAAGATTGAGCAAGTTGCTGCTTTAACTTCCTGGAACAGAATCTTCTCTTCAGTTTAGGTGCCTTAAAACTGTTTGACACTAAAACAGGTAAGCTCTTTACTAATTCTTTTTTAAAAAGTTGTTTTTCCAAATTAGTATAAGTACTGTGTATGTCATGGAACAAAATTTTAAAATGTAAAGATATGACAAAAGGAAATTTTTGCTTCTGCCAATAATTTTGAAGGAAAAAATGCATACTCTGCAAGTGAGACTTGATAAACTGCATGAACAGTAGACAAGCATCAATGTTATTATTTTCACCTCTTCCATACTGACTGAATCTCTATTATTTCCCATTCTGAATACAAAAACCATGATTACAGTGCAGCACATCTTACAGCACAACACAGCAATCTTTTCCAGTGACAGAGAAACCACTTCAGCCCTTGAGTTGTTCCAACAGTTAATGATTCTCATGATAGAAATGTGTCTTATATCTAGTCTGAATAAGTCAAGCCTCATCTTCCAACCCTGGACTCTTTTACAACTTCTTGCTCCCATCAGTACTTGTAATTTTTTCCTCTTAATTAATATTTCCTCTCTTAATCTCTGTTTAACTTTCTCTTTGATGAATAAAATTCATTACATTCCTTTGCTTCCTCATTCCAAAACAGATTTCCATTCAGGCAATTCTTTCTGCCACTCTTTCCTTAACTCTAAGCTTTTTAACTTCCTTGTGAAGTGTGGCCCCTTGGAGCAGACACAGTAGCAGCTGCTTCTCCTTAAAGTTTTTTTTCCTCTCTCCAAGTCAAGGGATTTGTCCTTCTGGCCACATTCAGCTGTAATCCACAATTTCTCTGCTGGGTCCTCAGCAGATTCCCAGTATCACATAAAGTGATTTGGCTGCTAGAAGAGCCAGGTGAAAGGAAACAGAAAGAAAAGTTGATAAGAAAGGCACATCTGTGCACTTGGTTTGTTTCCACTGCTGCCCTGAATTCAGCCCTGCACAGGTGCAGCTCCTGTGTGGCTTTCTGCGGCTTTGAGGATTATTTCATTTGTATTGCTAATGCTGCAGTGGGAGAAGCCACAGCAGACCTGTAAGCACCAAAATCTGAGCATCTCCTTAGGCAGGCCTTCCATCTCACTTGTTGCCTTGGATTAGAAGCATAAAAAACAAATGATCAAAATGTGCAGGAAAACATTCAATACAGATAATGTACAGCTCTTGTAACGGGAGCACTAAGTTTGGGGAAACCTGTTATCTGGCACAAATTCTAGAGCAGAGTGCTTATTTCAGCTAGTTGCAGCATAAAAGCTTTAAAGAACATTAAGGAGGAAAATGACACTAAAAATGGTTCCCTCTGCAACATTACCTGCACTCAGATGGGCTAATACTCTCTGTGGTTTTGCAAGGCATTAGTGAAAAAGAAGTAATAAAAAAAATCCAACAGCAAGTAAAGAGCCCTCAGGGTCTGGGCCAGAAATTCGTGCTAAAACAGCATTAGTAGTGACTATAAGCCTCTCTAAGAAGGTTTCAGAAAACAGTAAAGTAGTCAAGATGCTTACAATTTTAATGGATTGTTTGTCTTTTCTAAGAAATAACTTGAAGGGATGAATCCAAGCCCTGCAAAAGCTGGTGTCAGAGGTCTTGCTGACTGACTGCTCTGTGTGTTGTCCCCACAGACTCCCTGGCTAGCTGATGTGTAAATGCAGAACCAAACCAAAGCCTTTGTGCAGTGCAACACAATCTTTTGGAGGAGTTTTAAATGTCTACATGCCTCACAAACCATTTGCGTGTATTAAAGAATCAGTGAGGTTTTTTACATAAGTGTCCTTGTATGCTGTATACTATCAAGTATCTTGAATTACATTCCCTAAAATTATTATACTGCCTTTAAAAGCTTCTACACTCAATATACTTGATGCTAAAGTAATGTATTTGATGAAAGTTCTATTTAGAAGATAAATTCTTGGGCCTTATGAAGCATCTATTAAACAAGTGTAACTTACTGGCCTGAACTGTCCTGGGTCACACAGACTGCCTATAAAGGATTAGGGTCTCCCTTACTCTGTATAAAAGATGGTGGCAGGCTGTGATGGTATGTGTTTGCAGTGTTAGGCAAGGCAGGCTCTAGGTAAGCAATAAATTGCTGAATATATTGCCTTAGGAACAGGTTAGAAATTTCCCTTGTTCATTGGCACTGACAACCCCCCCAGAGGACAACACTTCCGAAAGCACGAAGTTTAACACAGCAATAAAAACACATCTTAAAAGCCAAACCCCTGTGTTCCAGTGCTCAGAAAAGGTGGCAGCTTGACAGACCTGGAGACTGACAGCAGCAGTGTCAGCTTTCCTCACACTTGTCTGCCAAAGCACCTCAACCTTGACCTGAGGAGAAAACCACGAAGGGTTTGAGTGGGATTTCATGCCCATTCTCTCTGGCATCTCTGCTGAGATTGCCAACAAGGGGGCCAATTAGTGCCTGCTTTGGAGGATGGTTGTTTTGACTGTGTGCAAATGACACCTGTCCACTGAAACTGGGCAGAGACCTTCCAATTCCCAGGAGCCAGCCACTGTGCAGCCCCTGCAAGGGTTACTGCTCCTGGCTACTCCCCTTGCACCAGGCAAGCAGCAGCTCCATGCTGTTGGCCAAGTGGGACCAAATGCATTTTCCTTTCCCAAGTAGTCCTTTCTGATTTAAAATAGTAGTCTCGTGGTAAAGATATAATTTTAAAATCTTATTCTTACCATTCAGGATCCTGGAGCCTGTGTGAAGGTCAAAAGGCCACTTTTGCTGTGCAACCAAATAAAATCCTATCAAGAACTTGCACCAGGGCAGAAGGAGATGAAGAAGTACAGTTTCAACCTGTTTTATTAACCAGAGGGAAAATGCAATTTTCCTGCTGGGATCTTTACCTCCTCACAAGATCTAATTGGTAAATTTCTTGTGTGCTTCCTTGGTCTTCAGTGCAACAGCAGCTACCTTATCTGTTAGTAAAAGAGAGTGTTAAAGGAAGGCTCTCCCCTCACCTGGAGGCAGACAAGCTTGAGCAAGCTGGTACAAAACACGGGATTGTATCATAAAACCATCAATTGATCTTCATGGCCAAGAAGTGGCCATGACCTGCCACTGTAATATGGGTATACATAGGTCTCTTTAATTTAGCTACCATAAAAGTCATTCACACTTTAATTAATGACCCAGCAGTGCAGTTTGAATAGCAGCCCATTTACAGAGTAAACTTTGAATTATTACTTAATAGAATGGGAAACTTCATTACAGATTAAAATAACTTTATCCATATTATCTTTCATAAATTCCAGTCCGTTCAGCTTCACTCTGTCAGACAACAAATGTAAAAGTCATTCTCTTTGAAATCAGACATCACCCTCCAGTTCATCTGTCACCAAGTCAAGCTTGCTAACCTCTCTGAGGATGCCATCTGACTGGAGTTTTCTATCATTCTTTGTCATTCCAGGTGTATTTCTTGACAATTTTTTTAGATCCCTGTCCAGAGTCTCCTCCAGGAATCTAGAAGGACCATGAAGATTGCATCAAGGACTTGATTAAACAACACACAACACGACTATCCAGCACACTAACCTCATTTGGAAGCTCTCATGGAAAATGATTGACGGCTGATGCCCTGAGCAAAACTGCTGTTTATAAAGTCCTTTTCAGCCCAGCTACATGAGTCTCTCCACATAGCAGAAGTCAGTACACTGCTATTAAAACCAAGCCTGTGACTGATAATACTGAACTCTTCATTACCCCAAGTGTTGCTGCAAGTAATACCATGAGTTTGGACACCACCGTTCAATAAAGGTTTATTATAAATATTCAGCTTATGTCTTGATGAGAACAAACAGCTTTGCAGCCAAGGTGAAAGGGGTGAATTGCAAATAGGTCTAGGTTATGATAGAGACAGTGCCCTATTTTTGTGAAGCGACCTTGTAGCCTGGCACCAAACACAAACTCAGTGGCATAAACTGGATCCTGGGTACTCAGACATAAACTGGTTGGGTATTAGCAATTTTTAGAAAAACTAAATCATGGGAGGAAGAAGTTCTTTCAAATGATGCATAGAAGGGTTATTCTGTTACTTTAGTCTGATATTTCTAATACCCATCTTAAGGTTCAAATCNTATAGTTTCTTGAATTTGATAAGGCACCACAGAGAAAGAACAGAGAAAGGCACCACAGAGAAAGGCCTCCTCTCCTAAATTTACTTTCTCTCTACTCCAGAGGTGGCTACATGCAGTACTGGCTGTGCACCAGAATCTCTCAGCAAGAGAGCTGCTAATCTCTCCCTGGGAAGAGCACCTGGATTGCTCTGCCTAAAGTCAAAACACAATCTTCTGGTTCTTTTGTCGACTCTGTATTTCAGCCTAGTTAACTAACAGCTTCAAATGCAAAAAGTAGTAAAAGGAAGACATTACTTCCCAGAACTATGAATACATCGATTCATATGTGCTGGGCAGTTGCCCTGCCAGCTTTGTTGTAAGGGGAAAAAGGAATGGTGACAAAAACTTTCATTTGACTGAGTTCTTTATTGCACTTGTGTGCTGTGTGAGTTAAATTGATCAAGAACATCACTGGATCTGCTGATGTGCTGTTCCCTGAAAATTTGGGGCGTATAAGGCTGTTTGATCTTCTAAGGTGGACTAGAGCAATGGTCCAGAGTTACAAAATGTGCTGAAATCCTGCAGAAACTCACAGAAAGCAGCAAGACAAGGGATTTCAGGAACACACACACTATAATAGAATCCTCTTCAGATTATGTCCTGTACATTTATTACCTCTGAAGGGAGCTCATTTCACCTGTCCCAGGCATATCAAAGGTCCTTTTTATCTCAGCATCTGAAAATCCCACAACTGCATGAAACATGTAATATCCCAAGAAAGTACATGCACTATTATGCACCAAGAGTTTGGTGAGGACCTCAAGACAGCACTGAAACACCATGGTCAAACAGGAGCTAAACCAAACTACTACGGGTGTAATCTTGCAGAGATTTAGGGAATAGGTTGTACATAGCTGTAATACTGATGGCCAATGGAGAGCAAAACTAATAGGGTGGTTCAGAGCCAGAAGAGAAGATGAGCCTTGGCTTGCTAAGAACAATTATAAGTGCCACCCTGTCCCTCATTCATTCATTGAAATTCATTTCCTGGAGACAAGAAAGCAGGAGAAAAAAGTCACTTATTTTTTAGTGAAAGGTAAACCATTGCTTATGAGTGTGATGAATATCTAGATTGGAAGGAATCAATCCTACTCTAGCAAGAAAGTTCTCCTGACAGCAAATATATGTTCAAAAAAATATTTAAACTGAAATCTTAGAGAATTTTTCTGAAAAACCTAAGCATCTTCCTGCTTAAGAAAAAAAAAAATGTGTTCCTAGGGTCTCTCAGTCATCCTTTTAAAGTCTCTAGAATATTTTCTTTTCTACCTCATCAATGATTCTCCCCTCACAACAGCCACAACACAGGCCATTCATGTGGTTCAAGACAGCTCCCATCATCAGCTTTCCCTCTGAATTAGTGCCAGTTAATGTGCATGCATGTTTGAAAAGGGGAGTCATATTCAGCAGCAACTTATGGAGAGTGAGTCAGAAGAAACTTTTTGTTGATCCAACAGGATGGTTTTGTCATCTTTAATGTCATTCTCAACTCAGTCTTGAATCTCTCCAAGCACCAGTTCTGTGCATTACTAACCATTGTCACTGGTAGGGGCTTAACACATCCATGCCACAACAAACTGAGCAAGTCAGCAAGAACTGCACTTGCTGACACCTTCAGCAGGGACAGGGTAGTGGATCCTGCCCTAGGACACCTGCCTGGCACCTTTATCCTGGGATTGTCCAGTCTGTGGCTGAGAATAATAACCTCAGAGCAGAAAAGAGTCAGCTCTTGAACTGCTGTATTTTACAGGCCAATAGATGAAAGAAAAGTGGAGCCAATGTGAATTTGCTGTAGTATTCTGGATGATAAATAGCAGCAATTCAAGAGCTGCTGGGACATCCCCTCTGGAGCCAGCAGTTGTAGGAGAAGGAAGCACATGGGAGGGCAAATGGTTGTGCACCAACACTTCAGGCATGCCAGTTTAATCTGAAGCCCTAAGTGAGTCAACACCTCAGCTGAAGTGACATGTCTCACCAAAGGTTGCACACCTTTCCCCCAAAGTGGTCACTAGGGAGAAGGTGAAAGTAAAACACAGAGAACCACAGGCATTTGAAGTTACAGCCTCACAGTCCTTACTCAGGCAAGCCATACCCTGAAGATCAGAATGCCACCTGGGTGAGGACAACATGCATAAGTAAGAGAGCTGAAGTTATTTGAAGTTATTTGCCCTGTACTCATTCTGATAAACAGGTAAACACTCAAGCAGTTCACACAGCTACAGGACTACACAGCATTGCCCAAGGCCTGGTGTCAGTTTTGTGGTCAATGAAACAGGGACACTATTTCACAGAGATGCAGCTGGGAATCCCTTAATGATATCTGGTGAAGGTTTTGGGAGGCTAAAATGCTATGTGCCTTTCAACTGAAAAGTATTATTTAATATGACACAATTACCAAGCAGCAAAAAAACACAGGACCTCACAAAATTACCAGAGCAGTTTCTGTGTAGAAGCAACACAAGCAATTGTCTGTGGCAGCACACTGCCGGGGTCAGCAAGACAGGCAAACAAGGATTTCACTACATCAATTGTCCAGAAAGCCAGACCAGCTTTTTTTGTCTCCAAGATAAATATCTCAGTGCTCAGTTTTCCACTGCTGAGGAGAGGAAGAGGGCTCTCCCCTCAGGAAGAGCCACCACTTCTCCCAAATCTATCGTGAATCCCTGGAATCAACCCTGCATGGCCATTTCTCATGCTTCTTTCCCTCTGGGGACAGGGGTGGCCTCTCCTGGCTGTCACACTATGCTTATTCATATTCAGTGGTGCCTACATTGCTGAGAAGCCTTGAACCAAAACTGCATGTAATAATTTCCTATGTCAACAAAGTTATTCACATGGCCCCAACCATGGCAGTAAATACTTTGATTCATTTGACAAAAAAACTACAAGCATTAGTAGTTAGAACTGGACTAAGCATTCTAGGATTGAGTTTCCAGCTCATCTGTGATGGCCCAAGCCGTGTTTATGCAGTATCAGAAACAGGCATGTGAAGAGTTTGCAGTTTAGGGCCTCCATCCAGCAATCCATGCTGGCAGACCTGTAAAGGGGTTTGGACGTAGTACAATGAATGATAACAGTAAACAATGGGAGAGAAGAGAGTGAGGGTCATAACTGCAAGACCATCTGGTTGTTTCCATTTGCTGTGTACACATCTTGCTAGTCCTGCCGCTAGGAAGGCAGAGAGGGTTGTTGGAATATCGAGTTACTAATGAATAGTTGCATTTATACCTCATACACCATTATTATATCACTAGTTATGGCAGCATTTTGGATACTGGTTTCTGGAAAGGCCAAAGCATGAATGTTTCTGAATGGAAAGATATCGATATGCAAAATAATTTGGTACATGTGACAGTTTTCCTTTAAGAAATTTTCAGCATTATTTAATAGGTGAGTGTTTTTCCCTTTCCTGTAAGATTGCCTGTAAGAGTTCTTAATCCTCTTTCTGGGTTCATCAGCACTTGCATGATCAAGCCCATAGCCAGCATTCTAGGAACAAGGACAAAAGAATAAATTACAATAAAATGAGGAATGCTGTATGCTTTTTGGTAGGACACATGAAGGAAACTCAATTATTTGTAATTAGTTGATATGGATCAATATTTGATTTCTCCTTAATGAATCTCCACTAAGCTTCCAAGTCAATGAAAAGAACACCAATTAAGCAGATGTATCTTGCTCGGCACTCTACCTGCAACCAGATGTGGGCTTTACTAAACCACATGTGGGAGTGAAAACAGAGCCAAGGGCCCTTCCCAGAGAATCACCTGCGAATTGACCATATGGTTTCAACCTTGGAGTCAGGTAGCAAGGGCATTCTAGCCTTTTGCAATCTGCAAGTTGACCGAGTGGGAGACATGCTCAGAGATACTGTGAACTATCCAGGAGGGGCAGAACCAGGACTGGAAGTAGAGAATGGCACCTCTCTCTGCTGAAGAGAGATCTGAGCATGTCCTCACTTAAATTAATGTAGTTGGACAATAATTTCATAAAGGTCAAGAGCGTAAAACTGCATGAAATAAAATATTCAAGGCTGAAGTTTGTTTGAGCATCCTTCCTCTGAATTCTGAAAAAGTTCCCTAGCTAGGTACCCAGAAAACTTTTTCTAATCCATAAAAAAATAAAGTGAGAGGAAACTTGAGTTGGTCAGGAGATAATCCTACTATCCATACCACTATTTTAGCAGACAGGAGGATGCAAAACAGACTGCCAGGGAGCTCGAGAGGCTTTATTTCCTGACGTTCATTTTTCATCACCAATCCTGAACAGACCCCAAAACTCAGACTAATTAAAGACAAATAATTAAGCACATTCAGACTGTGAAGGTTGGCAGACTCCCACTGCATTGTGAGACCACCTTGGCATTTAAATGGTTAGGGACTATATCCCACAACATCATGCTCATCTCATTGTGGTAGAGAGCTCTTGAGAATGTTATTAGCTGGGTGTTCGCCTTGCCGTTTTTCCACATGAGGCAGATGGGTAATTACGAAGCTAATAGTCTGATTGAGAGAAATCAGATGCAGTGGTTTGCCCAATTAGATGATACATTAGCTTCCTTCTTTGTAAGCAGCTAATGTGTGAAGCAAAGTGGTATTTTTGAGGGTCAGAATCCTTAAACAAGTGCCGAGTTGCAGATTATTGTGTCTCTCTTTTTTTTTCTAATGGAGGAAAAGTGCTAAGTCTTCATTACTAAAAGCATAGAAAATGCAAATCAGGCTCTGAAACAAAAGAGTGAAGGGACAGGCGAGAATATTTGGTGTCCAATGTGTCAACCTACAACATCAATTACATTGAAATGCAATGCATGGGAGCCTAATCAAGGATAGTGTAATTGTAATAATTGCACGCTTTTGTTGGAGAGCTGCTGCCATTGTTATTGTCAACCATTTGTTTTTCTCTATTGTTAAAGGGGAGAGTATTTAAAATATATATATGTGTGTGCATACATAACTGTGTATAATTGTCTGAAGAACAGTATAGGTAGAAGGTTCTGCTACTACACACAGAATGTGTTGAGTCTTTCTTATTCCAGTTCTTTGGATGTTGAAAGCCCAAGAGTCTGAACTCAGTTAGGGCAGGTAATGCTGAAAACTGAGAAATGGACATTGACCTACAAGCTGTGGCGAACAAGGAGAGTTACTTTGCCTTTTGCTGACACATCTCCTGATCCAGGGAGGTGAGTTACCCTCAGTAACTGGCAAGTCATGAAGTGAGCCAGTGCTAATTCAGCCAAACAATCCCCGAGACACCTTTGCTCTGCCTTCCTTCTTCAAAACAAAAGAGAAAGAGGTCAAAATAAATAGTTTGTCTTGTTATATTTCCTCCAGAGCTGCATTTTCTTTCTGCCATTTAAAAGGATTTTTAAATACCTACAATCTTGACAACAACATTCAAGATAAATGAACATAAAGGAGAGCACTGCATGGGAAAAAAAAATGACAGCATGAATTTACTCAAGGTCTTGTTAAGGGAGGGGTGGGAAATGTAGAAGCCTCCTGTAAATAAAACAGTGATATTTTCTGTATCCTGAAGTTAGGCTGGAAATTCTTCTTCTAGCAAAGTGCTCAACGTTCAGATCAAATGAGAGGTTTATTTTTTCACATCACTTGGGCTTGCCAATAGGTTGAAACAGAGGCACAATAGAAACAGGCTAAAACATTTAACATAGCTGTTAAATCTCATTCTCCACAGCTAAAAAAGAACAATGCTGTACCATCTTTACTGAGAATACACTCTCCTGCCATAGGAGGCTTTTCATGTATCTCTAACAATCCTGTACATACTCCAAAACTCACACTAATTAAAAGCAAATAATCAAATACATTCAATTTGAAAAGTTGGCAAACTCGCTTGTATTATTGTGTTAGCACCTTGGCACCAAACTGATCACATCGTGCTAATCTCATTGTGCAGGAGAGCTCTTGAGCATGTTATTCAGTAGGTCTGCTCCCTGCCCCCATCTCCCAAACCCACCCCATCCTCCTCCACCAGCACTCTATTTCTTTAACCAGATAAAGAAATGAAAATGGTAGCAAAGATAAGTAAAATCAGGACAGTATTTTCATCATATTTCACTCAGAGGTAACCAGGACTTGTGTTATCTTTTACAGAGATTTTGTTTCACCCTAGCTTCATTTCATCACCACAGATACAGTGGGTAAACCTGAGAGATGTTTTAAAATCAACTAAGCAGGCTGCATGTGCTTCTCATTAGTTTGCATATCAAATTTTTTATCATTGTATAGAGTACTTGCTCACCACAGAAACATGAAGAGTTAACAGCTTAATCCTGACCAGGCAATGAAACCCAGAAAAGCACTTTAGGATTTCTTCTCTTTGAAAGTTTTATTTTACAGTCTTTTGCATACAGGCCTGTGCACATCTGAAGTTAATGACTAACAACTATAGATGCCCATTTGTGCACTATGAAGAAGTATCAGTTTAATTTTCTGCAAGAGTCTGGGAGGAATTTTCCCCAACTGTCCAACAAATCAAACAGACTTTCATGACTAAAGGGGTATTCATCCCAGCATCTCCATTCCCTGTATTTTTTGACAGCTGCAATATCCACCACAGTAGCTATGACCAAGGGCTAGGTATGACCATGAGCTGGGTAGGTACAACCATTCAACACTGGATTTTCTAGCCTATTTCTTCTGTTGAAGAGATAGGCTAGAATCAATATAATTCCCTCAACATTTTCCTCTTCTGGGCTAAGGGAAGCATAATTCTTTCCAAAGTTTTACACCAGGTTCTTGTGTCTATGCTTGGACATGTATGTGGTTATTAAATATATGATTCTTATCAGTGTCAATTTGAGATATTACTCAGATGATTCTATGATATTCTATATTACTTGAGATGATTGTATGATATTGCCTGCCACTGTTCAGCCAGCACTTGCTGGTGGTAGCTTTTTGCCTGGATTCTAGAATCTCTTTTTAGAAAGAACTGTCTCTAAAAGACACTGAATTAAAGGTCTGTGTCAGGAGAAATACCCTTTTTTTTTTTTTTAATTTCTTGACATTTATTGGATAAAAACACACTAAAATTAGGCAAGTGATACAGAAGTGTAACACTGAAGATCACAGCATTTCATGTGAAAAAATAAAAAAAAATTACCACAACAGGAAAAGAAGTAGCTGGAGGACCTTTCTGACAGGACTGGAAGGGTCCCACTCATCTTTTAGCACAAAGGCACTCACAGTGGAAGATGGCACTCTAATATACTCTTTAATTGAGGAGGGTGCTGCATAAGAGAGTCTAATTAATTTGTGACCTTCAAGACAGTTCCTATTCATGGCTGAATAATGAAGGAAGCCCACATGGCTGAGCCTCTTAGAAAAACAACCCAAAAAGTGCTGGAGAGTCAGTCCCACTGAATAGTCCCTGAACTCCATAGAGGTGAATGTGCTGTCCATACACCATCTCATATGCTCCATCCCCACTAGCAGGGTCAGAGGACTGCCCAAAATCCTGAGACAGATCTATAGCTAGTGGGACCATGGAAGGAAAGCCAGACTAGATTAAAGTAGCACAGACTTCCTAAATCATGCCAGGGTGTGGTGAAGAAGCACTGCTTCCAAATATCCTGTTCCTCTAACTAGAGGGTTTAGGTAACTATAAACCTGACTTCTTAAAAAACACATTCATCTTTCTGTTGACTTCAGCAGGTTTAAATCAGGCACAAAGGACAGGCCAAAAGATGTATACTGATGTTACTTACATTAACTACTAGGGCATATTCATAGTACAATGTTTTGTTCATAAAGTTTGCAGTTAGATATTGCTAAAAGGTAAACTGTGATTCACAGCAAAATAGTAGTTATTTGACTAAGCAAGTTTTACTTTGAGCTGCACCTAAATTTCTGTCATGAGGAAAAGTTGATAAGCTAACACCAGAAGTATCAAGAGTAGTGTCCGAAAAAGGAAAGCCCTGACTCCACAGGAAGAACTCCCATGGATACTACCAGGAGAAATGCTTGTAGACATCAGGATAGCATATGGTCTCTGACATCAATATTGGTTTGCAGCTTGACACGTGGATGGGTAGATACCACAGAGAGATTGAAAGAAATATGACAAGCTAAGTCATACAAAGACAAGCAGGTATACACAATCACACTCAAGCAGATGCTTTGGCTGAAACAGGTGCTTTAGAGGAACACATTGTAGATCTGAGAAATGGAAAAATTAATATAAAACTTACAGTAGCTTAATTAACTTTTGCAAGCAAAACTGAGGGAGGATTCAGAAAAACCCCTCAGGGACAGTGCTAACGACGAAGTTGTTGATGAACCTGGTGTAGATTTAACAGCAAGTCTGAAGGAGTTCTTCCTTCCCCCAGCTTCCACATCAATTGGACCAGAGAGGTTTCAACAAAACACCCCCACAGCATGAAAGAGAAGGAGAAGGAGGAGTTCTCCTAGGCATTACAACAGGTTTACACAAACACTTCAGCCTTGTTTGTGGTTTAATGCATCACCCCGGAGATCTGAGTGTGAAATATGAAGGAAGAAAATCCTCATTTAGCAAGGAAAGCACTGCAATAGCTATGTGTGAAAGCTCTTCCAGCACTGTTTTCTCCTTGCCATATGGCCAATTTCACCCACATTGAGAGCAACTACTGAGTAAAGTTTCAGCATCTTGAGAGATACAGAGAGAAATGCAAGTTTTCTCATCAGCAAGCATGGCCCAAGAAACACTCAGTTGTCTATTTACACCATTGCTTTATCTTTGTCTGATGCTAATAACAAAGAAAAAAGGAAGTACCAATCCCAGAAAGTTTGGAATTACTTACATACTTCAGAGGTTTTTTAGCCAAAATAATAGTTTCAAAAAATGTAAACTATTCCAGCATCTACTTCTCGAGGTCCCTTTTGGGATTTTTCTGCCCCGAGATGTGTACGAGGTTTCGCCCACAGTCTCAGCGTTGGAGAATAAATCACAGCTTCTCAGGTTTTCGGTCTTCAAGGAGTATTTATTAAATCTTATCTATACAATTTTCTCTCTGCCCAGCCATGGTCTGCTCAGCAAAGCAACCATGGCACACTCTCTGCCCTGTCAGGACGGTGTTATCTTTTATACTGCAAACCACGTACATTATGTTTACAATTATTTTCCAATACCTATCACCTATGTTAGACAGTGCACCTTCTATTCTAACCAACCCAAAGTGTCCACATCACAGCAGAAGATGGAGACAAAGAAGAAGAA
>VXBI01012226.1:240720-301064 GCA_013397375.1 Toxostoma redivivum | reverse complement strand
CTTCAGCTGTGGCATCTCCAGCCACAACCCTCAACACAATTCAACTGCCTTCACCTGCACCTGACCATCAAAATTGCCCAGAATTGGGCAATAAAACTTTCGCTACCAAAAATGTGCAACAACCTCGTACAATAGCACAGAACAGCCCAAAAGCTGATCACTTCAAGGATGCAGTGCCAAGCCCTCTGATGCACTTCTATCACAGCTGCAAATATAACCAGTCATACAAAACACTCTTGAATTTTCTGAGGCTGAGAAGTTGAGTCCTATTGGAGCCAGCTGTAAATCACCGATTTTCACCAATCTTTTGGGCCACCTTTTGACCCAACACCAATAAATCTCAAAGGAAATTATAATGCAAAGGATGACAGTGTTACAGTAACTGCTCATTTTAAAAGCAATCACCTGACAGAAAAAGGAAAAATGAGAAGCATTTCCATTTTCTGTTATTGCTCAGCTAGTAGAATTTCTTGTCTCCCTTTCAGTTGTTCTCACTCCAAATTTCATCATTATAACAATAAAATTAGGTAAGTTTTCAGCCAAAAGGAACCTCAGGTGATCTGCTGGTCCAGCTCCTTGCAGCCAGACAAGATCAACTACTTACACCTTGTCTGATGGATAGCTGCTGAATTTGAACTACAAACCTATATAGAAGAGTCCAAAACATCCCTTGTGAGTTTGCTGCTCCAATTGTTTGTCCTGGAATACACATGCAGGTCTACCCACTCAGCACAAAAGCTACCACAAAATGAAGTGCAGCATTGCTGCTGTGCTCCCTGCCCTCTTCTGGTCTGAGCACACTGCTCCATCCAAGCCCTGGGACCTTCCTGGCTGAACAGGGGTCAGCAGCTTCACACTGTACTGCTGTGGCACACTTCCCAAAGCCCAGCCTCAAGATCCCAGCTGCCTTGCACTGCACAAGGGCTCTAATAGCACAAGGCACCTCGCAGTCAGAATTTGAATGGCACAAAGTACATTGAACAAGTTCACCCTTCTTCTCATAATTTAAAATCAGACACTAAATAAGGTGTCAGCAGGCTTCCCACAAGGATCTACCTCTAAAGTCTTTATTGTGTTTGCTTTGAAGTCAAGAGGAATAAAATTCTTGTTTGCCAACTTATAATTCAAAAAAATGCCAGAAGAATCTTCTTTCAAACAAACAAGATGCAAAAGAAATGCTGGCACCAAAGTGGTGCAGTCTTGTGAATTATGGAATCATTTTGAAAGTAAATTGTATGCTACATAAATGTTCATATAAATAAGAATAGATTTCTTCCACAGAGGGGGAGATACAGATCAGAGATACCAAAACTGTTTATGGTCAGCCATTGGAACTGTTTACTTGGTACCCAGGTTTGCAGCACATAACAAAAAGAGTATATTCTAGTTTGGAAGAACTATATGGTAAAAATAAGGTGAAACCTTCTCTTTTTATAAAACACATCTGAGCCTGTAGTCCTGCAACACATACTGCATAAGAAAACTATTTCTGTCACTTGCAAATCTAGTCAGCCATTTGCACATGTAAGGAATCAGAGCAGCTATTGCTCAAATGGATCAGTCATTTTTCTTGACATAAATTAAAGCTCTGCACCCTGCTGGAGGAGCCCTTTTGTATTGTTCCAGCAAGTTTGTTATATTTTCCATTTGTTCTGGTTTTGTCTGATTTATACCATTCTCCAGTGATTGAGCTCAGCAGCATCCATTTTAGAGATAAACAAAACACTGCAGGGGCATTAAAATGGCAGATACCAGGCACCAACCCATCAGTTTGGTTCCATACCAGAGCATTCACCAGCACCTGAGCACAGCTGTGCCTACCAGAGCCTTGCACTTACCTGTGGTAAAACATCTCCTTGCAGGTGCTGGTTCAGTTTCTATTGTTTGTGTGTAACCACATGTGTTTTGTTTCTGTGAGCACCTAGTAGGCCTGAGGGTGGGTCTTAAAACATAAGTACAAAAAGGCTGGATCAAAAGTTGGGAAGTTTGCTGTTTGAAATGTCATTTTGGAGCACTATCAAAACCAAGCAGACAACAAAAGCTACATTAAGGTAGAAAAATCCAGATGTGGCTGTTGCAGCACAGCTGTTGTGAGATACCTCCCACCCTCTGAAGGTGCACAGCAGCACAAGAACATATTACTGACAACTCATCCCACCAGCAGCCTCAGCCTGTGGCAGCAGCTCTGTGGGAATACCAGGGCCAGCAGAGAAGGAGCACAAGAAAAGCTTTTCCAACATGAATGTCAGACTCCGAGGTCAAAGTTCTCACTTAGCCTTAAGAAAAAGATTTGGTTCAGGCAAGCTGTCAAACCCCACATAGCCTTCTATCCATGTAGGGTTCTTCCTGACAGGAATTAGCTGTCCACACAGCTCTGCTAAGTGGTGGCCTTCAGCACATGAAGGTGGTGGCACTCTTCTAATGACCTAAACTATGGGCACATTCCTTTTCCTGACACAGCATTTAACACTCACAGCCAAATCTGCACCTCCTGGTTTTAGCTTTATCCATGGTCTATGCAGTGCATGTGTGCACTTCCCAATTCACTCCAGGTCAAATATCCCAGCAGAAACCACAATTTCCAGTTGTGTAACTAACCCTAAAAAAATTTAAAGAGTGAGGAAGCAGTGACCTCTGAAGAGAAGGGCAGTAATATTTTCTTTGGGTACATCTGGATTGAGAGGAGGATAAACTCTCTTTGGCCATTAAAGGTGGAAAACCTGCAAATTGTTAAGTGAAAGACTGAGTTGTTTTCCTGCGAGATGCCTCCAATCTTAAACTCAAGTGGAAATCAGACATCATCAGTCCTGACCCCATTGAAGTCAAAGGCAGCTTTGTCATTGACTTTAACAAAACTAGGATTCACCCTAGGGTAAGGGGCATTGTGTTTTTCAGCAGCCACTCATGTGGAAATTTTGCTTAGATGACTGACTGCCTGGAAGGTAGCAGTGGTAGACCACATAACACCAGAAATGTTTCTGTTAACCCATATACTCCAGCATTTGAAACTGCAGATATTGGAGTACCCTCTTGTCCTCTAAAAAGAGTATGTTTCTATACCCTTGGCTTCTTACTCCACCTGAAGCTGGTTGTGCACCTGAGGTACCTAACCAGTCATTCAGCAATGCAACTGGGTCTGACTGTTTATCAGGAAACATCAGGGAGTTTTTATGTTCCCACATTGTAAATAATGTGACAGACCTTGAAAATATAATGTGTCTTTTTATAGCTACTGTATGCATTGTGAATTATAACTCCTGAAAATAGAGTTGGAAATAGGCTGCTACATTCCTGCTTCATATTCACTCATATTCTGATTTTTAAAAATCCATCTATAATCTACATTGAGAGAATAGGAAATAGATAAAAATATAGTAAGCTAAAAATTAATCCAAAAGCATATCTAGAAAATTCCAAAATTAATTAATTTCAGGAATTCATCTGGTACCTAGGCTCCAGGCTGAAAAATCATCTGGGCTCAGAAGAACTAGCATATATATGAAAGGATAAGTCAAAATTCCTCTGAGCTGTGAGTCTGAACAAAAGTTCTTGTTATTTCTCATGGTTTGACCCCACTCAGCAACAGAAATGCAACCAAAGTCCTTGGCAAGACTGCTTGCTTGAGCATTGGCTTTTCAGTATAAGAAGTCCTACACTTGGAACACACATATGAATTTTTACCTGTGCAAATACAGTTTGGTATTAAAACTGCCTTGAAAATGCACACTGTGTAAAGGTTAAAACCACATTGCAGTACAATAAAGCTAATGCTCAGCTGAGCTGATTTTACCTGTTCTAATTAGAGAAGGACTCACATTAATAAAAGATAAAAATCAAAGGTGGAAGCAAAGTATCAGGAAAAGGGAAAAAAAAAGAAGAAAGCAAGAGAAAACCAAATAGCAGACTTTGCATCTTGGGTTTCTTTCTACTTCAGGAGCATCCATGAAATCTTCCCCAAGCTTTTTTTAATTTCTTCAGTCCATAAATTAGAGCAGAAGAGAGGGTGCCTCACAGAATTTCCACCATTTCCTGCTCCTCCCTTTTGCAGTGAGTTCCTTAAAAGCACTTCTGTGCTTCCACTATTGGGCCAAGCCACAGAACAGGGCCAGAAGGAACCCCAAATTTCCTAAACACCATTCCTAAAGGACAGGAATTGGCTCCTTTATATTCCTGCCCCCTCAAAGAATTTTTCCATCACTATGCAAATAAGGGAAGAAGCTCTCCTACATCCTCTTCCCACTTACAAACAGCCTCTCTTAGAGGTATATTTTATGTCCATGTCCCTCTTTATCTGCCAAAGAGCTTTCCACCTCAGTACTACAACCACAAAACCCTGCAGTACAACAGAGCAGAGCTTCTCTGGCCGGGACAACTGCTATTTTCATCAATTCTTCAGCAAACCAGCTGATCATAAAAGCTATTCTTGACTAGGCTGCCTTTGTAACACCAGTCACCAGGAGAACACAGCACTCACCATTGGCTGTGGCCCTCACTAAAAATACACTGCATTCTCACACAACAACAAAAACTCCCACAAGGGCCAATGGACAGCGGACTAAAAACAGTAACCAAAAGCTTTAAATTGCACAAATTACAAAGGTAGAAGAACTGAAAGCAGCATGCCACTAAAAGCCATCTGCCATCTTGGCCCGCCCATGTGTCCCTTCTCCCCAGCAGTGTTTTATATTAGTAATGATGTCTCTGTATTATGTATGACAGAGTCTCTGCTGCTTTGAGCAAGCAGTAATATAGATGCTCCTTCAGTCTGGTGCTTTGCATATACACACTAGCTGTGGGAGCAGAAGATCTGCCTCCCATGTCTCTCTCTCTGGATCTAGTTCAGTTGGAAGGCAATATTCACATGCATATATTTTCCAAATCACATGTACATGCTGTATTATCAGGACTCCCATGCGCATTAATAATACACAAAAATACACAGAAGTAAGCAGGGATTCAGCCATGATGTAGATTAGATGAGACAAGAATGGACAACATAGAAATACAGGAAGAAAATCAGCAAATGGTTAGTCTGATTAGGGCCAGTTTTCAGAATACCAAAAATGGTTTAGATTTTTTAATTAATTACTTCTATTAGTAGGTTAATTACTTTACCTGTCATTGAAGCTGTCATTTATAAGAGTCTTTGAAGTGAATTCTCAGAAGAGTTTTGAAGGAAGAGAAATATGAAGCCAGCCATTAGAAGAGCCTGAAAGAAGCTTCAGAGATGGGTGTGGAGACAAGGATGGAGCACAGTAGTTCTGTAAAGAGAAATACTCAAGATAACTCTTAGTGATCAAGAACAGGTAAAAGAAACAGTTTCCCAGGTTAACACACCTGTAAAAGAACAAAAAAGAGAGAGAAAGAGAAAAATTGTTAGCCCTGGAAAGGTAACAGTGATCTGTAACAACTGTTTTCACTTCCTAAGCTAATAGGTTAGCGTAGGTGTTAGCTCAGGTGTTTTCATGCAGCCCTGCAAATACCATCCAAGCCAACAGGCTTGAGAAAGGACTGAGAAAGGACAGGGACCAGAGAAAAAGGCTTATCAGGAGCAGGTTCAAGTGAAATGACTACTTTTGCAGCTGACCTCAGAAACCACAGCAGGGAAATGAAGTAGATTATTAAGTTTATTTGCTAATTATACAAGTTCATTTATTCAGAGCATTTTGCAAAATACTCTGCCTAACCCGTTCTCTGGGCAGCTGCACACTGGAAGTATGAGAATCCAAAATGGTTTAGCTGGAGTTCAGTGGGTGTTTTTACAAGACACAGAGCTTGCAGGTCTCTGTTACCACATGACTACAGACATTAGTTAGCTGACCTCCAGCTTTCTGCTCAAAGAGATCTCCTCTTGCTCCAGTAACTCCCTCAGCTTTCCCAGCACCCTCGAGGAGACTTTGACAGACATCTGAGTGACTGTGAGGTTCTGGAAGGAATGTGCCATCACCACAGCTCAGCCATCCTCAGGAGACAGGTTGAAGGCACAAGGATATATCCAGGATGAAGGCAGGGAGGAGTGAAGAGGTGCAGGACACAAAAAAAGAGATGGAAAGATACAAAAGCAAAGGAAGGACCAGACAAGGAAACTGCACAGGGAGAAAGAGGGAGGGAGAGGAATTATCAAGAAGAAGAAAAACAGAAACCCAAAGCCCAACAGGTAGATCAGGTGTAACTGTGGGCTACCAGCAGCTTAGGGAAAAACAAAGTCTGCAAATAACAGGAGAAAGAAATAGCATGATGGAGTGGTTGAATCCATGAGGAACCAGAGAGAGGAACCAAGTGAGCAGTCCAGGTTCAGAAAGACAACAGCAAAGGATATGTAGTAGACAATTTTTTCTGTCTCCTTGTTAGAGCATTTACCACTGTTAGAGCACACAAGAATTTTTCCACAGCTGAGTTGGAGATCCCAAGCCAGTGTAATCTGTATTTGAGCACAGGATGTTATACACTAGCAGATGTCCTGATTTTCAAAGGTCCTAAGCTCCTGATCATAAGTCTCACATTGATCAAAGGCAGCTGCTTTCCCTTTAAAAGCTGTCCCGCAACAGTAGAAATTACTTTACTGGATTCATAATTTGGACTCATCAGGCCCCAGCTCAGAGAACTTCTGGACAAGAACAGCTATTTGGCTAGCACACAGTATGGATGAATCTGTTCTTGGAGTCAAAACTTTTCAGGTATTCTTCTAGGCAAGCTGCTCAACTTGTGGTGCCTCATACTTGTGAGATGAGAACATCTCATTCTATAATTCCCAGGAATATTGGCCTAGATATAAAAAGTGCAATGAGATCCTCAGAAGGAAGGATTAATTTTAAGTCCAGAGAGTTGACATTTACTTGTTTTTTTCCAATCTGCTGTTTCTTATAGGTCCAAATCAAAAAGGATGGGATGGTGCAACTGGCGATATCATTGTCACAGCAGCGACATCATGGCACAGAGAGCCCCAGCTCGTAAGGCAGGAGGAGGCACATGAGTTGCTACATCAAAAAGGACTGGCAGCACAATGCCCTGTGTGGATGCCAGATTCACTGCTCTCTGAAAGCTGCACTTTTAAATCCAGCATTTGCCTCATGTTTGAGTTTAAGCTGACTGTAATGGGGGGAAAATATATTTTAAAAAATATTCTAAGCCTGAGACTTTGTATTGCCCTTGATTCTTGCAGCACAAGGAGGAAATCAGCAATTTTGCACTGAAATGCCATTGAAGTGTTGGTCTGGGCTGAGCTTTCTCTTGGCATTCTAGCTGTTCCTGCCTTTGTAAAAAATATCAGGCAAGGGTTTGTTTCTTTGTGAGAGATTTAATGAAGCTACAGACATCCATTTTAGCCACAGTGATTTCATCTGTTTTTCTTCCAAGGCTGCCCAGCTGAAGAGTTATCGTCAGAATTTTTCCCATCACAACTGTCAGTCACTGGTTGGTGACCAACCTACTATTCACTTCTTCCAGCCTCTCTCCAGACCTGCAAACATCAAACAGTTCAGGTGTAGATCAGAAAAAATAGTATAAGCAAAAACTAGTGGAGAAAACAAAAACTCAAACTACTCTTCAGAAGTCTGTACGTATTTTACTTCACACTGAAAGCATTTAAGAGAGAATCTACAGGCTACTTCCTGACTTCTGGGGATGTTGAGATTCAGGCTCATGGTTTGGCCTCTTTTTTTAGCCAGGATAGCAAAACTACAGGATAGAGGAAGAATTGCTTACAGATCCAATTACAGGATTGAAAGCCAGGAAACCATGAATATCAATATTATCACCAGAATTTTCCCTTGTAAATCACTTCATTTCAATGCCTCCTCCTTCCTATATCTGTATGAAGACAGACAGACTTGCCTACTTTTAAATAAGTCTCAGAGTTACTGGCAGAGATTCCCTTACGCCAAAGTCAGATTTGATTCTTGAGCACTTGTCAGGAGTTGAACGTGCAAATTACCAAAGTTAGAAAGAGCAATTTCAAGGCAAAAGAGGACCTGTTTACAGGCTCTGAAGAAACTTTGGGGAGGCCCAAACAAGTTCAAGATTGATCTTGTAGGCAGAGAAGTTCTTTTCTTACCAGCCTGAGATTTATGTTCTTTATGTAGCACATAAAGGATCACAGTTGGAAGAATTTCCTTTCTGTCATTTGGGAGTACAAAAAAAGTTGCATGAAAAATTGCTCATTTGACAGTCAGAACATCCCTTTCAGCACTGAGAAACATAAGAAACATTTAGTAAAGACATCCTAAGAAACAGAAATATTTCACTTATTTACAAAGGCATTATTGAAGATCCTAAAAACTAAATGAGGGTTGTTATCAGGCAACATTCTCTTAGTCTTTAATTCCCATGGGGTATTACAAGGAGTCAATGTATGGGCTATGATATTGCAAGCTGTGCAAGCTTAATTTAAAATCAAATATTTGCAGAACAAAAAAAAAAGACAAAGAATAATAATTTTTAAAAACATGCAAGCTTTTCACCATCCATTTTTATCTAGTGAGAGACTGACCCAAGAAATGTGATAGTGTACCTGATGTACTGGGTACAGAATGTCTGAACTGGTAATCAAAATAAGTCAAGTGCAGGGGGAATTTTTAGAAATTCTTAATAATATAAAATTATTTTTGGCACGATTCATCACTTTTTAAGGGTATGTGACAAAGTGACTTTGCTTGATGTAAAATACAGCTATAAGCAGATATTTGATCAATGTGAAAACGTGGATCATCAGTCCACCAACATCAGAGACATCCTGATTTACTTAGATCAGTTGCTCTGCCAAAAGATGTGTCTTCAGGATGATTAGGTCCTGTCTATAAGCACAAGGAGCAGCCAGCTGCATTTTCATTAAGATCCCTAAATGAAGCAGGAAGATCAGGATGATGATGCTGGGAATTGTGTGCAGCTGATTTAAATCCTAGTAGCATTTGCTTAGGAGTCAAAATAACTGTAGAAGCCAAGTTGAAACTAATGGAGAGTTTGTTTCAAAAAATTTAGTTTTCATCATGTAATGTTACAGTTGGAAAGATGCAGTCCAAGAGTGGAATACCAGTGGGGTAAAAATCCCCTTGCACATTTGGAGAGGATTGGATCCATCACCCACCAATGCAATGTAAACAAATATAAAACACATAACAGTGCAGATTTCTTGTTTATTTAGAAGAGCTCTATTCCAAACCACAGAGACAGTTAATAATTCTGTAAAAACAGCCTAGAGAAGGAACAGAATTAAACCCCAAAACAGGATATAGTCATCACTTATTGGAGAAGTGTTTGATGAAAAAATACACTGGTTTCTCCAGCAGTGCTGGAAAAGGACTCAGGCATTAAAATTAAAAGCAATATCCATGATGAAAAAATAAGCAAGAAGTAAGAGATTATGTTCTAGCCCCAGCTGAAGTATTTACAAAACAGACAAAATAGCACTTTGTGATACACGTAATTTCTCCTGAAAAGAACAAGCAGAATGTGAGGTTACAAAATCCCCCCAGAAATACACAAAAGCTGACAGACCTTGCTAAGAGTAATGAAGTATTTGCAGTAATTACTACCCTTAAAAGCACAGTTGTCCAGGTCCAGAACATTCCCAGTTTATTGGGGACAACACCTTCTGTTTTCCAGGTCTTCAGAGGGCCCCCAGTAGCGGCTACCTCAGCCAAGCTCATGTAAAATTATTAAAGAAAGTAAAAAAAATATTAAACTGGGAATAAAAGGTGAGTTGAAGAGTCCTTAGAATAAATCAATAAATGAATATTAAACAGTCACTTGGACTAGAAAATAAATATTCAAGAGCTCCAAAACAAAGATGTCACTAAGTTACTGATGGAGGACTGTAACCAAGACCTCAATTCTGCCTCAGTATCTGAAGAAGAATAGGCAAAAAAAGTGAAAATGTTGGTGTGTTTCCTAAGGGCTCTATAGAAGATTGAGAAAATGTAAGATCAAGAAACCCGACCTCTGCAGCAGATAAATTGCTAGAAACCAATATAATGAATAAAATTAGTAAATACATATAAATATGATGTTTTGGGGAAAGATTCAACAGTTTCTGCAAAAAGGAGTCATGCCTCACAATGTGTTTTTCAAGTATGCAATGAGCATATGGACTAAGAAGTACCAGATCAAAACAGTGTGAACATCCCCACTTGCAGTGAAGCCAAGTATCCCCAGAATAAGGAATTAACAGCAGAAATCAAACTGTACAATTAGTTTTCCCACTGGAAAAAGGTTTCAGGCATGTTCTTCACTATATTAATGAACAACCTGGGGAAGCAGTGCAAGGGAGGTGACAAAGTTTGTTGATGATAGAGAATTGCTCAGCCCAGCCAGAGCTGAAGTTAATTGTGAAGAGCTGCTGAAGGATGTCATGAACTAAGGTGAAACTCAGTGGTGGTGAGTGGCCACTCACACATGTGGGGAAATAAGCACTAGTTGTAGGTACACAGTGATCAGCACTGCTCAGGAGAGACATCGTGGGGTCACTTTGGATAATTATAAAAGGTCACCTCAGTGCCAACTGCTGTCAGCAATGCTCAGAGGGGCTTTTAGGAATTGCTAGGAAAGAAAATGAGAGAAAAACAGAATTAAAAAAAAATCCATCTTGCTGCATAAATCCATGGTGCACCTGCATTTTGAATACTTCTAGTCTCTATCTCAGAGCATAGAAATGTTATGAAGAGGGGTGGAATAGCTGACCAAAGGCACAGGAGAGCTTTCTTTGCAGTGAGGAATGAGACTGTAGCTCATTAGACTGGAAAAAATACAGCAAGAGAGGGATGTGATAAAGTTTACAAAAGCATGAATGGTAGTAAGAAGGTGAACAGGGAACAATTATGTTAATACAAAGAGTTGGGGACATGCAATGGAATTATTAGATAGAAGAATATTTTTAATAAATAATTCTTCATGCAACACAAATTCTGATATTTGCTGTCACAGGGTGTTGTGAAAGCCAGAAGTATAACTGGATTCTAGAAAAATTAATGGAGAAATAAATCTATGAGAGACTATTAAATACAATGCAGTCAGAAGTTTAGAAAGTTTCTAAAGTCCTGATTGCTGGTACCTTGGAGGGTGAATCTTTGGGATGCCTCTAAATTTTCAGAAGGTGATGCTGTTATTGCTTTGTCTTATGGCTCTTCTTCAAATCTCACCAGTAAATCTGGGATGTCTCTTATCCTAAGCATGTACTCACATAACAGAGATGTTCTCTGTCCTCAAACAGACATATTCTCTGTCTGTGTGGGGACAAAAACTCAAAAGTCAGGACACTCAGCTCCAATTTGCTGCTGAATCTGAGAAAACACAACTCTGGATTTTTTTTCAAGCAAGTGTCGTTGCTTGTTCTAGGTAAACAGAAATTATGGGATGAGATAAAGGACAGCAAGATGCTGTAAATGGGATGCAAACTGAGAGTGACAACAAGATGTATTTGGTTTGGACTTTAAGAAATAAGATAAATAATCAACCCATAGGAATACTCCACACCATAATACCTGAATCAGCAGATGGGTAGCTCCACAGTGTGAATGAAGAAACCAGCTCAGATCAGGACAGGTTGATGGCAAGTGAGCCATGGTTAGGTGCACCAAGTGGACTCAGCTGTGATAAATACCCCAAGATTTAAGACACCATGGTGTGATTTAGATGCTCCTTTTATTATGCATGGGAAAACCATGCAAAGCCATTAGCTCTCATTTCATGGAGCAGGATCTGAGTGCAGCAGGGACATTTCTGCCCATCATCAGCTAACACTGGACAGGCTTCACTGAGCATCAGGATTTTCTCTCTGACTACACCCAAGTGAAGGCAGTGCTGCTAAGGATCAGAGCAGGCACTCTTTCCCCAGAGCTATTGGAGCCAAGCTTGAGTATACCCCAGGCTGTAGCACCACAGGTGTTTGCTGACACAGGCTTGCAGGCATGATTTGACACAATGGGAATGGGAAGAAGCCTGGTATTGTGACCTCCCTTATTTCAGCTTGCCATGGCAGGCAGGATATCCACAGAAGTTAAACATGAGGGCCTGTTTCACTCTTGATTCACAGGTACAGTTGCATCCAGGGCAATGCTCTCTTCCCTGATTTTTTGGTTTTGCAGCCAGAAGTAAGACCATCAGCATGTTTCAAACAGACCACAGGTGATGCATGGAGAAATAAACAACTTCAGAAATTATCTAACAGGAATCAAAACAGTGTAAGATGCCTAGGGACAGATGAGGAAGTAAAAGAAAAGCTTTCTGCTCCTGTTATCTTTTGCCACTTCCTATTAATAATTTCCCACACACATCATTCTCTTCTTTCCTGCTTAGTGTCTGATATAATTTCTTCCTTACTGACAAGTAGATACTCACCTTAGATTCCCCACAGTGGATTCCAACTAACAATATGGAGAAAATGATTTCCAGGCCTGTTAAAAATGCCCTAAGCTTCTTCATCCTTCCTCACTTTAGTTTGTCTGCATCACAAGGCAACACTTCTATTTCCAAAGAAGGAAAGTAAAGGCAGTAAACAAATAAATCATGATAAAAGAAAATTGAGAAATCACAGTCTTTGTTCCATTTATATTTTCAAGAGAAACTTGAGTTCACATGGGTAAAAGTATTCTATTGAGAGAAGTTGCATCTGAAGCAGAGCATGAGCAATGAACAGAACTTGTATTGTCATGCTGCTTTTCATCCCTTGTCAGCACAGAGTGTCTCATAAGAAGAGAAAAAAAAATGCAGCCTCACCTCGAGTCGTGTGTGGTTTTGAGTGCTACAAGGTAAGAAGGATGTAAAGCTATTAGAGAGTGTCCATAGGGCAATGAACAGAGTGAAGGATCTAGAGGGGAAGCCACACTTAACTTGTTCAGCCTGGAGGAGACTGAGGAGAAATTTCACTGTAGGTACAACTTCCTTATGTAGAGAAGAGGAGGGGCAGGCACTGATCTCTGCTCTGTGGTGTCAGTGACAGGACCTGAGGGAATGGCCTGAAGCTGTGTCAGGGCAGGTTTAGGGTGGATATGACAAAAAGGCTCCTCATCCAGAGGGTGGCTTGGCACTGAGACAGCTCCCCAGGGCAGTGGTCACAGCACCAGCCTGGCAGAGCTCAAGAGGTGTTTGGGCAATGCTCTCAAACACATGGTGTGACTACTGGGGGTGTCCTGTGCAGGTCCAGGAGTTGGAATTTGATGATCCAAGTGGGTCCCTTCCAACCCAGAATATTCTGTGATTCTGTGATCCCAGAGACCCTCTGTCTAACTCTCTCAAATATGGGTCAATGTGAAGTATTTGTACATCTTCCTGGCAGATTAACACACCTCCTTGTGCATTCAAAAATATTCATGCAAGACAATCACTGCATGCATCTGAAGGTTTGGATTGCAATTTCAGAGTTGCATATAAACATTTTGGAAGCACACAGCCAAATCACAGGCACAGCACAGCATAGAGCAACTTATAAGAGTTGTTGGAGGAGAGCAGATAGAGATGGATGACAGAATACTTCTTACTGCATACAAGAATGGAGTTCCCAAGGGAGCTGCCATAAATATTTTCACTGTAAGACTCTGACCCTTGTATTTTTACACCCTTCAGGGCAAGTATCCCCACAAAATGCATTGAAAAAAATGGCATTTTTGAAAAAAAAAAAAAAAAAACAACAACCTGTAAGGAATTCAGATTTAGAGCGTGACATTTCAAAAGCATATTTTATATCAGGATAGGTCTGCTCTCATTAGGGAAAAGGACCCCACTTTGCAAGGAAAAGCTCACGAGCCAAGCTGATGTGTGTGGTAGAGAAAAAGAAAAGAGGCCTATTTTCAAGTTCAAAACACCATACAAAAGCAAGGTCATGTTTCCAGCAGTTTTGTTGGGGTTAGGTTACATCCAGTTCCAACAATGCTATACATATCAGACTTTAAAATAATACCTCACTTGATCTTACTCAACAGAAAAGACAAACCACATAAAACAGGTGCTAGACAGCAATGCAGCCTCCCCACAGTTATCTGGTTTACAAACAGTAAACTCTTTAGCCCTATTATTGTTCTCTCATTTGCCACATTCTAGCTCCAAAAGGCACTCTAGTTCTCTAAATTGTTAGCAGCTTTTATAGCCAAAGATAAGTATCCATCACTTTTAATTTTCATCGTTGCATCTGTTTTGTCATTTAGCTGCAGCAGGTTGTATTACAATGATTAATGAGGAAATGGATACAAACATTTTTATTTCGAATAGCAGCTCTCGGACAAGATCTGGAAAACAGAACCAAGCCATATGATTGTAAAAAAATAAATAAATACACACACACACACACAAATCTAAACAAGTGGGCATTGTGCCACTCTCTGGGAACACCCTTGAAATGCGAATTTCTCTAGAAAGAAAGAAAGAAAAAGGTATATTTTTCACATTTGCCTATGTGATGGTTTGTTTGCCTGTTTTCGTTGGAGGGGGACGTTTTGTTTTACAATTAATTTGGCCCCTTTTATTTCACATAAATGTCCAGCTCAAGTGTGCCACATCAACAAATGGGTTCATTTATCTTTCAGGGAAAAGCCAAACATTGCATTTCTATTCAGAAAAGGTAGCATAAATAAAATGTACTGCTAATAGCAGAGGCCCTAACATGAAAAATAATAATTTTTATTGCTCTCTCTAGGACATTTGCTGTAAACATAGTTCATCTGTAATTATATTAAAAAAAAAAAAAGTATTATAGTTACCCGCAAACCTAGAAGTCAAATAATATTTTGCAATTCCTGCTGGATGAAGAAAAGATTATGAGTGCTTTTTGGAGAAAGCAGGAAAGTCTTTCAGATTAAACCCCCTTTAAAACAATCCTTCAATTCAGAAGAATTAACTTTATTTCCTTAATACTGGTATTATATTCACTTAGTTGAAAGATTTTTCTAGGAAAGCAAGAAAATTTATGAAAATATAGCCACATGAAAGAACTATTCATCTAACAAACAAAATGTGAAAAACACAGATGAAAACTATAATATTAGACTGAGATAAATAATCTAGCTGGAGACCTATTAGATTCTCCACTTTCATGTCAATGAAGCATTTGGCCTACCCGATGTATTTTTGCCTACTCTGCCAGGCAGGGCTCAGGCTCTGCAGGAGAATACAGCCGTGGATCTCTGCAGGAAGAGAAGACCTTTTTTTCCAAGTAAAATGTTCCCTAACTCCGCAAGGGAGGTTGGCAGTAGATCTCAAACTCTGGCCTGTCTTTTTAATACCCCTACAATAGCTCAGTTGGATTGAGACCAGCTGTTGGTGCATTACCATTTGTAAATGCTTAAAGCAACTACTCCTTGTTTTCTTGGCAACATGTACTGTGAAGGGGAAAAAAAAAAAAAAAGCACTTTCATTCAGACCTTAAGAATTGCTAGATGCCAGCTTTGGCTTACACAAGCTATTGTTTGCACAGCTCCCTTCAACAAGTTTTCACCAAAAAAAAATCCTGTAGATCCTGTAGAGATAAATTGAGCCCCTAAAATTCTGATTTACACCATCCACTTCATTGGAAACAAGATTCCTATTTTTAATCCAAACATTTAAGGTCACAGGTCTTTCTGAGTTTCAATTTCCACAACAGCCCCACAAAATCAACCAGATTGTCTTAGGAATGAAAGTTATAACTTTCTTACTCACTGTTTAAAAATAACAGTGATTTTTTTTTCCTGCTAATACAAGCATAAAAAAGAGATCTAAAATCAGAGTTTCAGCATATGGAAGCTTGGGTGCAGGAGAAAAAGAAAACAAAAATTACATTGGCATTATACTTCAGCACTCGGGAAATACTGAGAGTCTCAAAATACCAGATTGATAAATTGGGTTGCCACAGTAAAAAGAGCCTAGTCACAGTAGAGAACATACACCAACATTTTTTTTGATTATTATTGTTGTTCTTGTTCAGATATAAACAGCTCCAGTGACCTTTCATTGCCTCATCCTTTCCAACCACCCCTACTAGAGCTTGGTGTACTGGAAGTGTCTAAGCATGAATGCAAGCATCTTGGTGGTTGCAGCTGCTAGTACAATAGGATTAATTTGCCATCCACCAACTCTAATGCCCTTCTGTTTCATCTTCTTTCCCCACCAGGGGCAGTGGTGACAGCATCTGTTCCACTGTTATTTTAGTGGCGCCTTTCGTGCTGTTAGAGTTAAGGGTCTGTCAGCATTTCCACTGCATATACACACACACACACACATGCATTTCTTGAGGAAAGGAATGGCTCAAATCAGCCTCCAAAATAACAAAATAAAGCAAAATATTTAAAAAAAAATCCACAATGTATTGGGGCTGACAATAGTATGAGTATGTCAGAAGAAAGCATTTGTATGTTTGATTTTGAGATATTATTTGAGGAAAAAAAATGGAGATACAAGAGGCTTCAAGTAACCTATTTTTCATTTAGCAATAGCAAATAATGGTGAAAGTTGATTTTGATTGTTCTACAATCACAGAGAAAGCAACAATGCCAAAAAGAAGACAAAGGGACAAAACTTAAGGTAATTGTTCCCTAATGAGCACCTCCTTTTAGGTAATTAATTTAGATTATAGGATACTACTTTAAAAGCATCTCAGACAAGATTCAATGAACAGACTAGCAGTTGCAGGTGACTGACTAAATACATAGCAGGAGCCTCAGATCTCTAAGTTGAGTGTGGTAATCACAGAGTCATAGAATGGTTTGGGTTGGAAGGGCCCTTAAAGATTCATTCCACCCCCCGCCATGGGCAGGGACACCTCCCACTAGACCAGGTTGCTCAAGAGCTCCATCCAGCCTGGCCTTGAACACTTACAGGGATGGAACATCCACAACTGCTCTGGGCAACCTGTTCCAGTTCCTCACTACTCTCACAACAAAGATCTTCCTCCTAATATCTAATCTAAATCTACGGCCTTTCAGTTTGAATCTATTCCACCTTGTCCTGTCACTACAGGCTCTTGTAAAAAGTCCTTCTCCATCATTCTTGTGGGCTCTATCCCCGTATTTGAAGGCCACAGTTAGGTCACCCCAAAGCCTTCTCTTCTCCAGGCTGAACAATCCCAATTCTCTCAGCCTTTGCTCATAGGAGAGGCACTCCATCACTCTAATCAGTTTGCTTGACTCCTCTGGATTGCTCCAACAGATCCATGTCTTTCTTGTGCTGAGAATCCCAGAGCTAGACTTAGTACCCCAGGTGGGGTCTCACCAGAGTGGAGTAGAGGGACAAAACAAGAAGAACATGTTTTCTGCAGGCAGTCAAGAACACCAAGAAGTAAAGGACATCTCTCACTGCCAGGAGTGGTTTGAGAACCTATAGGTGTGTGTTCCAAGCCTCTCTGATATGTGTGGGATATAAAGGGTAACACTGCATTCTGCAAGACACAGGCTCATCCCACTGGTGCTTTGTGGGAGCTGTTGCCCACACACACATCTGACTCATGAGCATTGCTTTCTATCCACAAAAGGAACAGAAAAAAAGCAAGTGCTGGGGCAATTAGAGAACAGGTCAGCTTATTTCAGCAAAGAAAACCCTCTGGAAGATGACACACATTAAGGTTAAGCTACTTAGGGCTGCTCCACAGACCCCTCAGGTGATTTTTCTCCTCAACCTATGCCAGACTTTCCACATGAGATTATTGTGCATGCACAGGTTTCCACCTCGTCCAAGAGAAACTTGAACTAGCAGAACTCACCTGAATTCTCAGAATAAACCCCCTCTTATTTGGCATGCTTCACTACTGCAGGCAGGTATGACTTCTGCAACAGAAGGTAGGAATTGTGTTTTTCCAGAGATCTCTCCTTAAAGAGAGAAATTAACAGAAAATGTGGAGGGTCAACACAGGTCCTTCTTAGCACCAGAGTACTCTCTATAGGATTGATATAATCTGTAATGCCAGATGTGAGTCTTCCCCAGTCCCACCCAACACCCTACCATTTACAACACTTTCTGCAAATCTCTCCAGCATTTTGAAGTAATAGTGGTGATTTGTCTTGCAAAATACACAAACAAATTAGATTTAGGGTTAACTGGGGATTTTCAAACTCACAGCATACTAGGAGGGTAAAAAACAACAGTTAAACAATTAATTTGGAGGCAAGGCTCTGAAGCAATGCAGATTTCTTTAGTCACAATCATGGTAAGCACAGTCCAGTCTCTGTGATTCAAAATGGATTAATAACATGATGTTTCTTTTTCAAGTTACATTATCAAATACCTAGGTGTCCTTTGTCACATCACTTAACTGCTCTGCATTTCAGCATCCTCATCTGTGAAATGGAATAGGTAATTAAACACTCATGAATGCTTTGGGACTCTTTGGCGGAAAGAATTATTATGGTGTCTTATTACTGTGAGACAACATGCAATTGTCTCAGGTCTCTGTAACAGCTGAGCCTAAACAGAAAAGGAAGAAAAATCTAAAAGCTCCACTGAGATCTTCTGCCCTATCCTCTGCAAGATGCAACTACTACTTCAGTCCATTTTCCATGGTGAAGAAATTGCTCTGAGGTTAATCACGCCTTGAAAATATTATCATGTTGTAGGACTTTCAAAACTAGTCTGAGAAAGGATAAAAGTAATAACATACCTCCCAGAAATATTGCATACATGGATGGTAGAAATTATTTAAGAGATGACTGAAAAGTGGAAACTCAAAAGAAGAACACACAATATAAAGCCCTCCCCTCAGGAAAAAAAAATAAAAACAAAACCTAAAAGCAGCAGAAACTCACTCCCCACTGTACGAACAATTTCCCAAAAGCTCACAGCAACGAAAAACATTTTATATTGCCCCAAATCATGCCAGCAGAGAGATCTAGGTGGCTACTGCCCACCTCACAGCACTGAAAAAGCAAGTGCCCAGTGGGTATCATTCTCCATTATCTCTCAAACCTTTGCCACCAGCATACAGATAGAAGCGACGGAAAAATGAAAAGTGTGTATATTGTAAGCGTTGGTTAAACAACCCCACAGTAATTCTTATTTGCTGGAGGTTTTAGAGAGCAGATGTAGGATTGGCAGGGGCTGGGAGCTGGCTATATTGTTCTAGCACATTTAGAGCCAACACGGAAAGAACACACGGAAAGCTGCATTTTTTTGTGTGTATGCATGTGAATGTCTGTGTGTACGTGTCTCTGTGTGTGTGTTTGACTTTTGCCATCAGCTCATCTAAGGTTTCTTGGATTCACACTGACACATAACAAAAAAAAAAAAAAAAAAAAAAAAAAAGGTAAGNGCTTTCCACACTTTATGCTAATCCTCTCTGCTAAAAAAAAAAAAAAAAAGCTAGGTTGGTTCTCTTCCAAAAGAAATATGACTTATATCAGCTGCTGCATGAGAGTCTCTCAATTGCCACTACTAAGCTGCCTATTTTGCAGTAGCAAGTGGCCATGTGCTGTAACACACTGATTGCCTGCTTTGGTGGTATCGGTTGCTAGAATAAGGGCAAACAAATGGGGAACCAAATATAAAAAGCAGCCAGCAGCACTGAAGAAGCATTACAGCTGCCAGGCAATAACTTAGATAGTTACAGCTGCCATCACCTAGTTCACGCAAGCTTTTTAATATCTTTTGGCAGCGCTTGGTGTCACAGCACAAAAGGAAAGTTGGCACTTCCTAGCATACTTTGTTTGACATAACTGTGGGCAGAACCCAGCTGATACCTTCATCAATGTGTGTGTGTTTGCTCTTAAGGTACGTTTTAGCAGATCAAACATTGTTTTTCTCTTTCTGTTGCACACACCACGGTTAAATCATAGGTTGGGAACCACACCAGATAAATGGGAAAGAGCTCACTAAGCTGCAGCACACAGCCAGTCCCAGCAGCACCTCAGATAAGGAACACAAAAAACCCTGGAAAAAAAGAAAAATATAGTACAGCAGGAGGGGCTGTGGAGGGAGGTTTAAAAAAAATAAATATACTGCTTTGCCAAAATGTTTTCCTGCCTCGCCAGTAGCAGCAGCAGCCTCAGAGCCAGGCCAGATTCTCTTCTCCATTTACCATACTTATAAAAAACCCACAAGCACAAACACATAGACCATCACATACACATAATTAAAGCATCGACATCCCTTACTGTGATTTACAATCCACACCACCAGAAGTACACAGGCGCTCCCAGGATTTCATCAATGTCTCATCTGGTGCTCTTGGCAAACCCAACCTCTTCCTTAGACACAGCGCATGCTGCACCTCGTTCTCTCAGAAATGGGGATGCAGAGCTCTTCCCCTTATGTGAACTAGGGAAGACAAGCACTAAATGTGTCAGCACTGGGTGATTTGCTGCTGTGGGACCTCATTTTGCAGGAGATTAATAAAAGACTAGCCTGCAGCATTGACTCTTGAGACTGCTTTCTATCATCACGAGCTTTCCATGTGGCCCACGAATTTGGGTTACAATATAGTACAAGGAACTGGACAGCCTCTGCATAATGATATTATTTTACAGCTCTTGAAAACAAATATACAGAGGGAAAAGATTCTGCCCCCAGGAGCTTCCACTGGCCATGAACAAAACAAGCCTGTAAGCCTCTACCTGAAATCAGCCCAGAGTTCTAATAATGTATTGAGTTAGTTTATTTGTAATTCATCCCATTAAATTAATGCACTTATCTTTTAGGCCCCTGGCACTTGAACACCGTCAAAAAGCTACAGTATTGAAACAAACAGCTTCACAAGAATTTTCAGATGTAACACCAACATGAAGAGTAGCAATTAAGCTGACAGGAGGAAAAAAAGGAGAGAGCAAATATCAAATATCAATATCTCTATTTGAAAATTAGGAAACTAAAGCACATGGATGTGAGATGGTGGGTCCAAGCCTGACCTAGACAAGAGGGACAGAAGGTTGGTCATCCTGAGTTCACATTCAACACCTCACACCCACAAGCCAAGTGCACCCCTGCACAACAATGTGAAGTGGGCTTCCCTTCAGGAAGAAGTGGAGTCCTGCCCCAATCTGTCTGCAGCTCCATGAAAGCTAAAGGGTTTTGCTGAATCCAACCCCAGAAACACCAAAGGGACATTAAGGAACTGCTTGCATGTTTTCCTAACGTATAGTATCTATAGTAGAAATTCTTCAGGTAAGCCAGATACTGACAATAAAATGTAAAGGCATGTCAAGAATCTCACTAATCCGAATTGTTTATTTGAAGCTGATCTAGGAGCTAACTGTTTTAATGGCAACATACAGGACAAGCCAACTGACTGTGGCTAGGAATGGATAAAATGCAATGGTGGCCCATGGGAAGGACAAGAAGTTTTTCTTTGGGACCCCAGGTGATCCTTTTGCGGTAGCAGAAAAGGAAAGCCGATCCATAAAACATGCACATGTGCCCCCAGAATGGTCCAGGCTATGAATATATTTTGGAAGCTCCTAATACGCTGCGTAAAGAAACAATCATTCATGTACACGCACACAAAAGGACAGTCCCAGATTTACAGCCACCCACCAAGGTAGAACAGGTGGCTGTAATGTAGTAAAAATGTATTGCAAGGAACTTGTCATGAATTTTAAAAACAAAGACGCCTACAGACATAATAAAATTGATGTGACATTCAGTTAAAGCTAAAGCTTTCACCTATCTGAATAAAATGACAATGCAGGAGAATTCAAGGAAAGGGAGCATTCCCATCATCCCTCACAGAACAAAGTGTTTCACTCCGTTTGTGCAAATAATGTCATTGATTTCATCAATGGCATGGCTTGCACTTGCTACATGAGTAGGAAATCAGGACCAAAGACACCCAGCAAAATAACCCCAGACAATTGCTGTAGAAAAGAAATGCCTCAAGGTCCTGGCAAAGAAAGCCAAGTCCTTTCCTTCCTCTACCACAGGATATTGCATCTTCTTCTCCTTGATTATTTTAAACATTTCAGGGGAGCTAATTCCAACTGTTAGCCAAGAATTGATTCCTCTTTTGCTTGATTGTGTTTTTAGTGGCAGCACATGAATTTGGAAATACTAGAAATCCAAGTCACTTCTCAAGAGCTTAGGCACAATAAACTGACAGATTCCCTTGAGAACCCCAAAAACTAAAGTGGAAAAAGAGAGAAAACCTGATGTAAATTTTGCAGGCAAGGCATATCCATCTCTATTAAGATGTGGATCAACAAGTCAGCAGTCTGATAGCAGGTTATCATATCTTTGGACTGGGGGGGAAAACACAGTCAGGTGCCATGGGATAGAGAACAGAAAGACACTGGGGTAAAGAATGAAACAAGGATAATCAATTATGATAAACTAGTTTCCTTGGTAACTATATTTATAACTCTAATGATGTTGCTATTCTTCTAGTAATGAACAGAAAGGTTTGGTACAAAGTTATATAATTCAGGCATTCAAACCAGCATCTGTTCCATTGGTAAAGCTGTGTCCATGCCTTAACACAAGACAACAAACATCAAAAGATTTGTAAATGCTTTTAAACAGCTTCCAAATGTTTATACTTTCTCCTATGGGCAGGTGAGCTCATAATGCTGAATTTCTATCCCTACATCTGGGCCTGACTGTACGTAATTACCTCATGATCTTTGTGCCTGGAATAACACTCCAGCTCAAGAGACAGCAGGCATAGGGGCAAAGGAGAGAAAGAGGGGAAAAAAAAAAGATAAAACCTTGGGAATATTTGAGTTGTTGAACAGCTAAGTGCATGTGACCTTTACCAAATATTGCCATAATTATACATGGCATCCTGACTGCTTCCAAATATTGTGTTGGTAAACAGCCCCTTCATTTTGAAAATGTACTTGAATTTCCACTACTCTCATCTGAAAATGAGGTCTACTGATACCTCTCATTGCCATTTTAAGAATTTTGAGAAGTCCATTGAAATTCCAGTATAAATTGCACCTGTCCTATAAAGGGTCCCCCCAAGGAGTAACTTTAAAGAAGTAACTAGGGGCAGCACCTAAATGAAAGGTGGGCACCCTGTTGTTATGAATCTGTGATCCTGACAGCAGGTCAGGTACAGGAACTGGCTTGCCCCCTCCACATCTTCCTGCCTTTTCCCACAGTGATTTCCAGGGTTGGAGGACAAGCACAGCTGATGCTCAGTTTGCACTTGGAAAGAAATAATCCTCCTGATGAACTACACTGTGAGATGGGGGCTGCCTGTGTGTGTGAAATTCAAGCCTTCCTTGCCTGACTGAAGCAGGCTTTTCAGTTGATGCTCAGCACTAACTAATGGAAGCACTACAGCTCTAGCATTATAATGCTCACAAATTTTACCCTCTGCTGTCTCTTTAGGCCGTTGCCCCAAAGGCTTTCATGTTCCTAAAGCTGTCATTTAAAACATTTGTGAATCAGGATGTGTGGACAATAGAAGAAGCTGGTAGAGCCAGGGAGTGCAGATGTGAAATAATTTAATCAACAGCAATTTTTCCATTTACTTCAATGGGCTTTGGATCACCCGCCTCATGAGTGGAACATGTATTGAGGAGGAAGCAACCCGAGCCAGATAAAGAGCCAAGATACCAAAGTAACAGAGTTCCACCAAACAAGAGAGTCCACAGCAGCTGCAGCTTGAGATGGATGATGTAAACACGGATCTAGACTCAGCTAGCAGACTGGGAAAAAGACTGAAGAGAAAACAGAAAATGAGCAAGGATTTAGCCATCAAAGAACAGAGCTGTATGAGTTACTACTAAGAATTTTTTTGTGGTAGGAAACGTTACATAAAGTACAAGCAATATTCAAAGAGCTTTGCAGAATTTATCTGAAGAGGAAATGAATGCACAAAGAAACGAAGTGAAAAACCTCAGAATACAGAATATTTTTTTTTGCCAAATCAGAGAAAAAAAAAAAAAAGCCTGAAGCTTTTTATTCCCTATATGACATAAGTATCAGGCTATGATACTCGTTGTAATAGTTATATCACACCGTGGTGCTGAGATCATTGTGTGCTAGTTGACAATGCTTGCCCTAATTGGTGCCATTAAGTAATAAAATAATAATTGTATCTCAGATCATTGGCACTTCAGAAATGGCCATTTCCAAGTACAAACGGTGGTGTGTCCCTGTGCACAGCTCAGTGCTGAAATGGTTAACACCATGTATTATGTGTCAGTAATGAAAACTAGCACTCAAGCAAGGAAATTCAAAGCTAAGGCTGACACATCATCGTTAACGCAGCCCTTTGTGCTTCGCTACCACAGGAGTCTTGGAGCAGCACATGGTGTTGTACCCCACACAATATGTGCTACTACAATACCGCATTCACAACACAATGAATTGAGGTCAAGTGAGTGACCTTAAAAAGAGCTTTCTTTTATTTCTTTAAAGAAACACCCCATGATATGTAGGAGCCCATTAAACAAAGCTGCAAGAAGATACAGTAAACTTTAATTAGCAGTGAAGGCAATAACCTCACTTTATACTTCATAATTTTCCCACCATGTTTTATTACATGGAACAGTCATTTTAGTACCTTTGTACCTAAGGCAGCATCCATGTGGTGTGGAAAGGGATGTGTTGTTGGATATTTATTGTAATGGGGCTTCATGTGGTTGGAGGTCAAAGTGTAGGACTTTCATTTGTACATCACTGCTCTACTATCTGCTCATGTCTCTGGGTAACCTGATGTTCAAACCTTTTGTAAGGCAATTGCTGAGGAGGTTGTTCTTATTGTTACGAGAACTTGGAGAAAGGATGCTGGGCCCTGGCTTCGGCACAAGCCCACTGTGTCACATAGGGTACTCCGCCAAATTTTTTTTCTCACACTGATCTCAGAATCTTCCATTTTAGGGGACTCAGGTGCAACTCCTAGGGTCTAGTCCCAGAAAGCCTGGGAATCAATAGCTCCTATTGGCTTCTCAGGACCATTCATAGCCAAGTTTGGAAAAATCACAAATTCATCTCCTCACGAATTACCTACAATTTTGAAATGTTGCCTTTTTCCTCTCTGCCCGTCAAAACATCCCACATCAAGTTGGAATTATATTTTCCTAGCAGCTTGCAATCTGAAAGGGATATTGTTAAACTTTTCTTTGTCCTTAACTATTTACCTGATAATGGGGCACAGTAACTGAACTCCTTGGGGAGACAAGGACACTTTCTGCAGTTTACTGGTAGAAAACTCTATGCTTCTGGACCTTGGAAAGCTATAACCCGCCTGCACAGCAAAAATATAAGCTTCACAACACTCAGAAGTCTTTTGGCACATCAATCAATTGCATTACATTTTGCTCAGTTTCCACAACTTCGTTTCTATGCGTGCCTAGAAAATGTTGTCTTGGAAAGGCCCAGTCACTCAATGGGGATGAAGAACTTTTACCCCAGCCGGCATCCACACACTTCCATCTACCTCAGAAGATCAGCCTGGTCTTATAGGAACCTTTGGAACATCTTCTGGAAGGGCCTTCCATACAAAACCATCTCCATAGAACTCTCCATTTCATATACACCAGGGCTACAGGAGGAAGGCACATCTAGCAGTAATGGCAGCACTGGATTTCTATTACTTGTTTCACAGCCTTTGATACACAACTTTCCTAAGTAGGTGTCCTAATTAATGTGCTATCCTCATATCCTTTTCCTATCCTCATTAATCCTGAATTTTACAAGAATTGTTTTAAGAAGAGGCATGAAGAGTGTCTTCTCCTCTCATCCTGCCTAAGACTAGCTTGATGTGTAGGATCTAATCCTACCAGAAAAGAGATGAAGGAATTAAGGCAGGAGAAAAGGAAAGTGAACTCCCATGTTTTGGATGAATGTACAAACCAGTAAAGTATTGGACAAATTACTGCTGTCACCTTGTTGGTTCTTGAGAGAAAAGTCAGACACTGGTGACAGTGCCAGTTAAAGAGTCTGTGCCTGGAGGGCAGCACCTTGCAATGGTCTCTCCCTGGCCATCCCAACTCCATCTAGATTTTATAGCACACCTACCTCCAGGCTGCCAGCCTCACTGGGGGCACTGCACCCCTGAAGAAAGGTGTTGTGACACTTGCTACCATGTGCAGTGGGGCCAAAAGACTTGCCAGAACAAGTACAGAAAAAGAAAACATTTTGGAGAGATAAAATATATCAACCCATATATCAAAATATATCAGCCATAGCTGAGGCTTAAATACCAGATCAAGTTTTTCTTCTTGGAGCTTATTCCTTTTTCTTGTAAACACAGTTGCAAACAAAATTCTGCTAATAAGGGTGGGACAATCTTCTCTAATACAATCTTCTTTAACATGTCAGCCTTTTGATGGACTATTTCCTGGTCCACTCAATGCTTTCTCATTATATAACTAAGTTTTCTCCTTGGTGCTTTTCACATAACAAAGAAAATAAAACTACTTAAGGACAAGAAGAGTTGAAACCATAATACCCAAAAGTTACTGGGAGGACTAAGAAGCAGTTCTAGGAACTGAACCTGTTGTAATTCCCTTGTTTATACAGATTTCAAGCTGACTGTGCTACTTGACATTCATTTCTGGTTTTAAGAAAAAGATTCCACTTAAACACAGAATATTACTTCTTCTTCAAAACATACATGTTTCATGCATTCTGAAGTATAAGGTCTGTCCCTTTCCTTCTGTCTATCTGAAAATGTCTGGAAACAGTAATATATTCAGTATCAATGTCAAATAACATACCATAAGGCCTAATTCTCTTTCCCCTTTATCCATGTTGTTTAGTATCTTAATCCAGGAGGATGTGACACAAAAAGACTCATTTGCTAAGAAGGACTAAGAAAGGTAGACAGGTACATACCACCCTTTATTTGAGTTTCCTGATGCTTTGCCCCTTGTAGAAGAGAAGAACTGATTCTGTCCAGGTTCAAAACAGTCAGGTACAACTCCTGTGGGTCTGAGACTCCGTTCACGGTAGGCTCAACCCTTAGGATGAGTTTAGAAGACAACAGCTCACATGGAATAACAGAATATGGTTATACTTGTGCACTACATGCTACCCAAGATCTTCTTTCCCAATAGCTTTATCTGCACCAGCTGAAGGCCAGAATTACCAGAGCTCAAGCAGGGACACCTGTGGTTTTACACAGGAGCATGTCCAGAGCTTCTGCCAGCTGGTAGCTGCACACACAAGCACACATACAGCTTGCAGAGTATCCAGAGATGTGGTGTAGGTGGCTGGGAATGGGACACAGAGGTTTTCTGGATTTAGGCTGGTTCTGAAGACGGTTTGCTCTAAGCAGGGCTAACATCACTGAATCCACTCACAGGTCTGCCCTGGCACAGAAGCTTGAGTGATACCTTGCAACTGCAGGTATCTGCATGCCTTCAAAATAAAATGTTTAGGACAATATTATGATGTGTAAGGAAAGAAGAAACGCACTTTTAATAATGTGCTCTCCATCACTCCAGTTGGTGTTAGTTAGCACAAATGCAGTAACATACCATAAACTGTGATGTATCCCCACCAGTGCTGCAGAGAAGAATGTCTCCCAGAGCACTATAATTACTTAAATGAAAGGCACAGCCAGCATTTTAAAAAGGGAGCCTTGAGGTTTGAGAAGAGAACAAGAAATGTAACCTGTAGATGCTAAATGTTTACATCTCTTACTTTCCATCTAATCACTTTCTTTGTAGGACTCCTCAAATCTTTCTGCTGCAAGATGCTAAAGGATTAAAAATAGTAAGGGAGGAGAAATTATGGAATAAGTATGATGCTCCTTTCCTCTTTTTCATTCCTCCTGACAAAATACAGCTGAAACCCTCCGTAGTAATAATGTGTGAGATATTAATAGTCTTTTTTTTCTGTTCTGGCAATGGTAGGGCTGTGGTTCTGTTTGGTTCTCCCTGACAGGTGCTGCCAGCAGCACCTAGAATGAAACTGGAGGATTTATACAATTTCTCTCAACATAGTCCTTCAAGAGGTGAGGCATCTTCCCTTCCCTCTGACTTAGAAAAGCAGCACTCCTGAGCATCTGGAAGGCTACACACCACAACAAGCATGTCAACAGCATGTAGACCTGCCTTGGCAGCAGGAGAGAACAGAGGTGCTGCATGCTGCTCCCAGCAGCACATCCTCAGTGAATGCTGGGCTGGGAGCTCAGATCCAGCACAGGCTTCTCGATTGCCTGCAGAAGTCACTTTGTTTGAGCACGTTACAGCAGCCTACCCACACGGGGACAAACACACAGGAAACTGCCACAACTTTGTGACACAGGAAAGGGCAACATCTGGACAGCCCAACAGACAGACAAGGGGTGTGTTTCTATGGAAGCCAAGGAGAAAATTGAGCAAAATTAACAGAAGATGCATTAGCACTTCTTTCATCGGTTAGGCAAAAGGGGCAATAACAATTAATGTCAGTTGTATTTATCTGGTTCATTTTTTCCCACTTTATGAAAGGCACCACAGTGACTCACTGGGTGCCATGTGAAAGTCCTGTTGGGATAAACCTTTTTAAATCTGTGTTGCAATCCCAGCAGGCCAAGTACCTAGATGGTATTGTCATCCTCTTCTATAAAAAAAAAAACTTTGTAGAACTCTGCAAGAGTTTCAAGAATACCGAAAAAATTCCACTATAAAATAATATCATCAATAACTCCCTTTCACTCTAGACCTTTATTCCTAGAAATTATCAAAATATACTTGTTTAGATTCATCCTTGGTGCAACACTACCAAATTGTCTGCAACAAAATTACATCAGGTGTGATTTTGGCCCTAGGGCAGCATTCAAGAAAATTTCAGTGTATTGAGGATTAAATGCACCAAAAGAAGAAACAACCAGCTCCAGAAATTCCAGGGATGCCTTCATCTCTGTGTTTTCCCTGTGTTTTTTATAGAATTTTATTACGTATGAGTTACAAATGTGGGAAAACATTAAAGTTGAGCCAACTACAAAATAAGCTAATATCTTGTGTTTTCTAAAAAATGCAAGCCTAATTAGAGTTTAGGTAATTAAAGCTTTCACAGTTATAAAAAATACAATACGTTCATTTATGCAAATCTGCCACTGAGTGTGATTTCAGTAAAATACCATGTAATGTGCATAACGTCAGAATTTTGCTTACAATTGAAACGTCTGCAAAGCAAGTTCTCTTCCTAAATTTCAGGCACATGCACTGTAATTCTCTTGCATTATGGATTTAAAACTCAGATTGCTTTGTCTTCATTTAAAAATGATTAGCACTTTACATCGGATTTATGTGCTGGCATAGCCTTTGTATCATTGAACAACTACAAGCTGATTTACAAAAGCCCAGATACACTATGTGTATATCTATGTAACTACAAAGTAATATGTGATGGCAGGCATAACCAGCAGACATAATTTATAATTAAGTGATTAGCAATATAAGCCACTATTATTAATTAATGTGTAATGCTGACATTGTGCTTGGGGCTGTATAAACTACAAGTGTAAGGCAATCTCTGCCTTGGAGTGGCAAGAGGCTAAAATGACAGGCGACGTCTCCCAGTCCCACAGCTCCTGGAGAGCTGGGAGAAGGCAGGACCAGGCAGGAGTCCTGGAGCCAGTTCAGCACAGCTGGAGACACAGGCCACTGCAGGCTGCCACAGCCACCAACACCTCTGAAATCACAGCAGTGGCAAAAGCTGAGAGTCCTTTTCTCTAGTCTGAAAGCAATCAAGAGCAACACCAAATGCATAAAGGCTCTCCAGTCTTTATAACCCTGGAAAAAATGCAGTAAAAATACGGAGGAAGACCTGGTGTCTTTGCCTCTTGCTTGTTGAGATGCAAGTGGGGAGAAGTCTCTTTGGGAGCTGCACTGATGACTTTTTCTCCGCTCTGTCACTACACAGAGTTGACTTTCAAGTTGCTCTCGAAAGCAAAAACCTGACCAAGTTTCCTAAAAGATCAAGAAAGATTCACAGCATATAAGGTCCCTCCAAAACCCCAACAGCCAGTTCTCATGAAATAGCACCTAATGCACATCTGCACAGAAAAATAGAAGTGAGGAAGGTGGTTCAGAAGCACTGTCTGAAAAGTGAGATGCCACAACAGAGAAGTTAATCAGGATATTAAGGAGCACAAGAACAGTCACTAAATATTTGAGGGAAACATGGCTTTTCAGTTAGAGCACAATTTTGGGTTTGATTCTTTCTTTCCAATTTAGATTGAGATTTTAACAGAAGCAGTACATAAGACAGTAATTTCTAGTTCAGCACTCACAATATTGCTCTAGAAGTAGTCACACTGCCTTGAATTCAGAAGGCAAAAAATATGAAAGCTCTTTCCACAAATCAGTACAGCTCCAACACTGGTAAATACCCAAGAAGGAATAAATATCCCTTTCCATATAAAGAAGGGTGGAGAGAGGTTTTAATACCTGCCTTATGAATTATCCAGGTGAAGTTTGCAGTAACAAAAATTGGGATTAACATTTTTGGGGGGTAATTAAACTTTGAAAAACAGGTCTAACAGATACTGTCATTAGTTTTGAAAATCCTCTACTTCTTTCATACTCAGCAATCTAAATGGGAAATAATCCAAGCTGGAAGTGTCCTTCATCATTATTTACTTAGAGCCTTACCTGCTCTTTTGTTGATAAATTGGAAAGCTGTATTTGCAGCAAAGTAACGATAATATACAGCTGCATGGGCAGATTATGAAAAGCCAAGCAACCAGACAATTATTTACTGTGCCACTCTAAGACAGGCACTAACTTTCTTTACATCAACAAGTTTTAAAACTGTCACGCAGCTTTTAATTGCCATTAATAAGGTAGAGATAAAGCCCTCTGGGTCTTAATCCCATCATCGTGGTGTCGCAAGTTAATGATATGTTAGCCAGTGCTTTGTATCACCAGCTTACAGAGGGGTCAGGGGGAACATCTCATCCCAGGCCATCCAGGCTGTATTCCATGGGTAACCTCTAACCTGTTGGGGCTGTCAATCAGTGAGCAATGTGCATGAGCACCATGCTCCTGGTAAATCTCCTTTCACACCCAAGAGTTTTGTCAGTCATCATCCATTATTATCAGCTCTTTCAGTTACTACACCTAGACTTCAGTTGCCAGATCTTTTTAGGATAGCAGAGGCTTATGGGCTATTGATCTCATCTCAGAGAATTAGGGATCTACTCATGGGCTTGGCTAGCTGATGGCACTGTGAAAGGCAGAAGATTGTTTGGCTTGCTTTGAAGGACCTCAGAAGGTTACAAGAATACGAGAACTGTAAGAAATCTGTAAAATACTGAGGGGGCTATCAGGGAAACAGCTTCAGATGAATTTAGCTAAGCGATGAACTGGGATCATAAAAGTCAGGTCATGGAAAGTATCTGGGCCCCAGTAATGAGCAGGACCTCTAAAAGGCATTGTCACACAGATAATAGAGATCTGCATCCAACCTACCACAAGATTCATTGGCACTTTGATCAGATCTATGTCTACTGTATAGATAAGGGCAAACAAAGAATCCAAAGGAAAGGCCATTTTCTCTAGCTTGCTATTGAAGTCTTTTTACAGAAAAAAATACTCTGGAGACCAGGGGCTCTGTTGAATAGTTTTACATAGGAAATAGGACTGGAAGAGTCCTCCCAGGTCATCCCCTGCTACATCTGACACATCATATCTCATTGATATCACAACATCACAATCTCATTGATAAATTTCTCAAGTTTTTTCTTGAAACCATGTAGTTTTCTTGCCCCTGTGACTCTTATTGGAAAGCTGCTCCAAAACTTCACATTATTAAAACCTTCATCCCTTTTCCAAAGAACATTTATTCAGTTGGCTCCTATCAATTTTTCCTATGGCATTAAATACCCCTTAATTTAACCAGTTCTCTCTCACCACTTACTCTGATAATGTATTTATAGGGAGAAATATACCTCTACTCAGTTTTAGTTTTGCTAAACTAATGACACAGTCCTTTATCCCCCACTTCCTATCTCAATTTCATTTCCCTTCTTCTGGAGTCTTTTTTTGGATGTCCCCAGTGCCTTGTACAAAAGTAGTCAGGAATCCCACATGTTTCCTGGATATGCTTCCCCTGATGCAACATCCAGGAGAACATCTCAGGGAATACTTCCCTTCCATGCTGTTGTAGAGCCCCAGCATTTGTCAATCATTGGAAGATTCAGCAAAACACTTCTCTGTTACTTCCAGCTGATGAGCCTCCTGCTCAGAGCAAAAAAACATCTGCATGACCTTGTGGTTTATTAGTACCACAAATACTAAAAAGGTAAACCATTTCATCCGTTTTCCATTTCTCCTGCTGTCAGGGTCAGTCCTTCTCTGAACTGTCAAGGCCTCTCAGCTTTCTGTCTCTTTATAGACTTTGTATTTGCACAGATTTTCTGCTGTGACTACAAATAAAAATGTTCAGATAGGTCAAAAGACTGATCATTAATAAACTTTGCTAGTTACTGCTCTTGTCCCTTGGCAGTTCTTTTAGTTCAGTTTTCAGCAATCTTTCCTTAGCCATTTCTTTACATTTATTGCGCCATATCTTCTCCAGCCCAAATTGTTTTCTTTCATATACCACTGTATTAAACAGTTTATAGAAATCTTGATGAACTAGAACTACTATATTTCCCTTGGTCACAAACTCAGGGAAATCCATCATAGCAATGCAGCACAATTTATCTTTGGTAGGTATCTACTGCTATAGCATTCACTAATTAAACTTTCTTCCAACAGATCTACACAAAGATCAGTGTCCATGTATTATAATGCCAAAAAAGGTCAGCTGCCCCTAATCTCCCTCTGTTAGAAACAAAGAGCTTGAAAACTTAGTGACATTACTTAGTGCAAAAAAAAAAGATATAAGAACTGACCTGCCTTGGAATATGAGCCCTTATGTAAACCCATAACAATAAGGTCATTTGTAGAGATTGAAAGGATTTGCCATCTCTAAATTATGACACTGTTTATCTAGAATCAAAATAAGTTGAAATGTCCCACCAGCCTTTGATATGTTTGGAAGTTTATGGCAGGAAGGATCATTGGTCACCGTTGCTGAGTTAAGAAAACACCATTTAGTTGCATACAGCTACTTGCCCTAGAGTGTGCAATGAGTGTAGAGCAAAATTCACTGTGTTGTCCTAAATCATCTCTAACTTTGCCTCAGCAAATCCCAGGTGCCAGCCCCTCTCTAGTTATGACCTTGTGTTGTGCAGGACAGTAACTTCAAAATTACAAATGTGGGCTGAGCCCATGCTGCTATGGGCCTTTTCAGTCTGCTACTCATGATGTTAATGGAAGCATAATAATATGGACAACTGGCTGAAAATTGCATTCCTTTGTGAACTCCACTGTCTCTCCAGGTCAATTTAATTATTCAGACAAGATTAACAAAGAGAGGAAGAAGTCCCATCACTAGACCCCAAACCATGTACCAACCACATCCTTCTGTCAGGAGAGAGGATGACTTTGACTAAAACAGTGCAGAGAGACTTAGAGTGGGACTCTGGATGTCCTTCATGACATTGGGTAAGTCATTTGAGTTCTTTGTGCCTCAGTTTCCCCACCCATGAACTCTCCATCATGACAGTACACATAATCACAGGTTCATTCTGAGACTTTAAGATCCTTAGATAAGACTTGCTAGAAACTATTATTGACTCAGTAAGTATGTTAAGAAGCAAAAATTCTGATTTTCTGCTGAGTCAACAAGGCTGTCCCACATATAAAGCTCTCAGCATGATAGTACTTAAGGGTTTAAAGAGCCTGAGTTGCAGCATTGTTGAGGTAGCTTGGAAGAACAGCAGCAACGTGCGAAACATAGTATGTGTTGACACTTGAAGCCAGTAGACTTGTCACTTGAAGCCAGTAGATTTAGGTGAACATGAAGGTGGCAGCAGACAGATACCCCAAACCTTGACAGAACTAAATGGCAGGAAATGTTTTAGTAAAGATCTGGCATTTGCCTACAGGCCCAACACCACAAAGTGCAGGGCACTGTTTCTGTGACAGCCATTCGCCTAACCCTCAGCATTGCTTCACTCAAAGCTGCCTGAACAGTCTCAAACATCATCCTTACAGCTATACAATTTCTTTATCAAACTTCTCAGACCTGGGCTTGTATGAAATCCAAGAGAAGTCACCAAAAACTCGGCATGTAACCAGCAGACCTGTGCAGCAGGCTTGACTGTCTTCCCGCTAGGTGTGCACAAATCCTGTTGTCCAGTCTTCTCTAGAGAAAGAGGACAAGAGGAAAGTTCATTGTTTCCTCAACAATTTGCAAGAATATCTGAATCAGAAAATGAAGTTTTGTCATTTGCATGGCAAAGAGAGCAGGGAAAGAGAGGAAGTATTGTTAGGTATTGGTAATGTAAAAACATAAGTATGCTGTTATTTATGTAATTAGTTATTGCTTTCATTATGGGTGCAGTCTTAATGGTTATAGTATTTATGTATAATTACCTTAATATTCACTGAAATTTCCAAGTAGCTCCCTAATTAACTGTCTCAAATATATAATTACATTGCATCTTTACGCAAGACTTGCCTAATTAATGTAGTTACACCACTTCTTTGTGAATGTGCATTATTAAATGCTCTTCGCATCATTCTTCTGACTTCTTGTAATTCACTCTTTACAAAAATTAAGACCCTGAATTAGAAACCTTCACAAGCAACCAGCTCCAAAAGCAAGCACCAGATGATCTTTCCTTAACAAAAAAACAAATCTTACTAAGCCTCATTACCACTCCTTTTAACAAAAGATTTCCATCTGGATCTGAAAGAAATCCCAGGTACCATTGTCTTTTAAGAGGGCATAGAAAACATGTTATACATACATTTAAAGAGGAGAAGACTTTGCTGCCATCAAGGGTCCAAACTCCTGGACTTCCTAACTCATCCAACAAGCCCATCTGCAAAGGGATCAGGTGACTGCTTGACAGCACCCCAATCACTAGACAGTATCAGGTGGCATCTTCAAAATACAACAAAGTAACCAGAGATTTTGGGAGACTGTCATTATCCACCAAAAACATGTGTGACACGGTTTAAATCAAGAACTTTGTAAGGTGGAACACTTGGGAAAAAGCATTTCAATGTCCACCCAGCCTTACAATGTCCTCCAGTAGCAATGGACTCAGCCTTGTCCAGCTTGTCCAAAGGCAGGGTGTTTCACACCCTGGGTCTTTTGAAGAACAATAGGCTATTCACCACATTTTCCAAGTATGTATGTACTAGTTAAAGTGTTACTCCAACAGTTGGGATTTGGAGAAAATCTTCCCAAGTGTACTTGTAGACACTTCAAGTGCTTCAGCAAGTGACATCCACCTGTAAAGCAAGTGAAGTGGGGAAAGAAACATGCTTCAAGGACATTTACTCAGAAAATGTTCACTTGCAGAACTGAGGGGAAGGCTGACAGAACTATGACAAAGATAGTTGCTGTCAGTTCCAAATAACCTGGTTTTTACATTAGTAATCCCTTTCCAGTGTGAAATTTCACTTGACACATATTCATGGCAACTAAATCTCAGCGGTAAATTGGCAAAACCTCTGGAGCTTAGGACCCAGGCTTACATGTACATACCTTTGCAAAGTTTTCAGCAATGAGCTGTCAAATACAAGCATTACAGGTATGTAAAACTAAGCATCTCATGCCATTTCAGCTCCAGGTGCAGTCACTACATACTAGCACAAGGATATTCCACATATAAACTGTGCCATACAGGAAGGGAACCTGACCCTGATAAGTCTGCTTGGATATAGATATAATTACTTTGGTAAGCAAAGAGTTGGCATGGCTGAACTTTGTGAGGCAGGCTGATATTTTCAAGTGTAGAAATGCATAGTCAGTCACCTTAATAGGTAGCCTGACTTTCAGAAGTTAGAATAAGAGCTGCTATGTACACCTTCAAATATCCTGCCCTATGCCTCTGTATTTTGGCCATTTAATAAGTACATCATGTTCTTCCATAGAAGTCCTAAACTACCTATATCAAACAAATCTGTGCCTAAACAGGTTCAAGCACTGAACAAATATTAAATTCATCATTGCCAGCAAATGGCTGCTATTTTAAAAGAGCCTTTTGCTTTTTGAAATAGCAGATGCCAGCTCATACCCTGAATGGATGCAATAATTAAGCCCTTTGTATAGCAGTATTTTAGATAGATGTTTAATGTATCAGTTGAACATGTTTCAGCCAGCGTGTGACACGCGCATGGAAAATACGCTATCATTCCAATGTGGGGTTTTTCCACTTGTCTTTTTTTTTTTTTTTTTAGTTCTGTAGTACACAAAGAGTTACTGAAATAGCCAGCCATACAACATCTGGGAGAAAAAAAACACACACAGGAAAATGCAGCAGAAGGGCAAGATTCATGAAAACAGGAAACATTAAGAGGAGAGTGAAAATATGTCAAAACAAAGGAGGTAATAGACTGTCAGAACGAATGAGTTCACCAATCAGCAGAAGTTCCTCAAGAGCCTTCAGAGACCAGCCAGGTGACGTCTGCCACTCCTGACACAACAGGACAGCAACCTTTTTAACCTCCATTTTTGCACACATACGAAGGATGGTGATCTGCCCATAGGCATGCTCATGATAGGAAACAGCAGCATTTAAAGAGTACTGCTAACAGCAAGTGCAGATGGCCACAGGTGCCCAGCCAAGGTGTTTAGACCTTGTGAAAGCACCTTTTACAGCATGTACATTGCAGAGGCCTTTTGCCTCTGACTGTGTCCACACCCTTTTCACCATGTTGGCTCAAATAGTCTTTTACTTGCCCAAAGCTTTGCCAGTGCTTCTTGCCTTCCAGGCAAGAGTATTCCTTTGCTTCCTTCATCTTCCCTCATGTTTCCATTCAGAACAGTTTAGCCACTCACCCAGATGCTATCAATAATATTCTGTGCATTGGGATAGTTTCACAACAGAATAGAAAGATGTAAATACCCAAAGTGAGCAGCTCTCACTCAGACTGAGCACTGTTCACCCAAGCTCAGGCAATGTTTCATTGACAAATACAGGTGTAGAAATCAGGACATGGTGCAACATGAGGAGCTGTGAAAGCAGAGGCCATTCTGCAAGAGATTACACAGACTTTAAAGCCCGTCAAAGCAAATCTCCCCCCACCTTTCTGAGGGGACCCTCGGATAGAGAGAGCCTTTGTAAGACATCATCAGCTCTTGAATCTCTATAACTTTAGACAGAAAAGCAGCCAGGTATCATCTGTACAAAGACAAGTTCCTTGTGTGGATTTTCTCAGTCTTCTTATCACAAAACTATCTAGGAGGATTTCGACTGAGGAGATGAGGTATCTCAATGCTTTGTAACAAACCAATTCCCAGCCTGTGAGAAATGAAGGATGTGAAGGCAATTTAAAAAACAAAAAAGACCAGAAAAACTCACAAAAAACAGTTCGGTGTAGCCTCACCCATTGGCTTTCTTTATCACTTGCAACAGATATGTGGGCTCTACCCATTTCACAGTATTTCCCTCTCACACAAAGGCCATTTAGATGTGTAAGTCCTGTTGACTTTCAAAAGAGAGTAAGCACTTAAATGCATTTCTGCCTTCAAAAATCTCCCCCTAGTGACACAGCAGTAAAATTAAGCCTCCAAGACTTGCAATAAAATGTGTTCACTGGTGCCCTATGAAACACCCCAAATAAAAACCACACTTGCTCTTGGGAATGGAAGCAGTGCATAGAACAGAGCATTACTTTTGCTTGTCCAGCATAACTAGCCCTCTGTCTCCACTGACAGGAAGGGGAAATGATCCTGGCACAGGATTTGCGCTGCCCAGGGCAAGGGGAGCCATCAGTTGGGCCCCACTTCTCCCCAGGGGCATGATTGTCCTTCCCCTCTGGCACAGGGGGAAGAGTGGGAACACCTTGGGACCAAAGCCACTGTGGGCACTGCAGAGGGGCTGGGGGGAAGACAAGGAGGACAAGGTGGACACTGGCAGCTGTGTAACAGAGGTTCTGCCCTAAAAATTCCATCAGCCCCAAAAGTTGCCATCTGAAGGGCACACCATCTCCATGAACCTGTATCAACACATGGCCTCTAAAAAGACTACAAGAGATAGGTTCTTTGGAATAGCTGCCCCCCCAGGGGCCATGCAAACAGTTGTTAGATGCCAGCCTTGGCAAGAGGTGTGTCTCCAGTTTATCTCCTTGGAAATTGTGAGCTTGAGCTCTCCCTTCAGCATTGCAACTACACTGCCATTGCCATGGGTGTTTCACTTTACTTCAAAAAATGTTAAAGACTTTTGCAACCTCCAATTCTGGCTTCAAAGATACCCAAAAATCCTGTGCTGTGCACTCAAGACATAAACGTGATTGCAAAGTATCATTCCCGGGCATTTGTCAGGCTGCAGCAGATGTTGGGCCAAAAGATAAATGACTACAGACCCTGAAAGTTCATTGTAACCCAGGACCATGTCGCATTATATGCAGACCTGCCCCTCTCTGACCACAGATCCCCACAATTATCAGGCAAACAAGATCCCCAACTGCCCCAGATGAAAGACCAATAGCAGCTGCCAGGGCTGCCCTGTAGATGCAGAGAGAGCAGCACACACTTCAGACCCAGTCATCAGGAGGATGTGTGACCCCACTCCAGCCCCTGCGAGTGAGCAGCACCGAGCACGGCACCATGCTCAGCAGGACACTGGGAAGTGAATCCCCAACCACACATCTCATTTTTACAAAGTTAATGTTCACCATTACCTGAAAGGCAACTCTTCCACAAAGTGATGATCATTCGCAGCAACAGTGAAATCAGGAAACATAGAGGGGGTTAGGGGAAAAAAAAAAGGAAAAAAAAAGCCTCTTAATTACATACAGTGCTGCATGACTTCACAGAGCAAAGCTTTTCTTTAAGATCTTAAGACCACCCACAAGCATAACACATGGCCTGGAACCTGAAGAGAATATCTGAACAGGGGTCTCAGCATAAGGATGGGAGGGGGGTAGTTTTGCTTGGGCATATGCAAATGTTTGCTTCTATGGGATCAAATAAAAATTAACTATTTGTTGTGTCTGCTTATCATTTGTCAGAGCTGGGAGCTGCTTGGTAAAACAGGGAGAAATAAACCTTTAAAACCTGTGACACAGGAGGATTATTTGTCTGTGCAAGGCTTTAGTCACGTGCTTTGGTGTTTTATGTATGGATGTTGTGCGGGAACAGGACAACAAGGGCTTTGTTCAACTTGATCATCTCATCAAACAAGGCTAAAAGAATAAAAGTTGGGATGCAAGACTAAATGGATATGATCTGAATGCATATTTGTGTTACATCTAATACAACTAGCATCATAGATGAACAAGATCAAATAAATGGTAAAACCTGACAAAGAGAAGAATAGATGGTGTGTGGAGCCATCTGTTTTGGAGGACACCCAAATCTGTCTGAATCAGGAAGGCCAAACTACCAGCTATTCTAAGATCCTCCATTCCAAGAGTGGCCTAATACGCAACTACACAATCAGCTTCTCTCACCATCACTTTGGCTGCAACTTTTTTGTGCAATTAAGTAATTTATTCCTTTCTTCATCCTCCTGATTCTAATGAATCCAAGCCACAAACAAGCCCCAGTTGCTCCTATTCAAGGAGTCTGATTGCATCTGGCAGTAATTGCTGAAAATCCTGAAGAGGAAACAGGGAAGGAAAGCATATTGTTTGTGGGGGTAATAGGTGAAGACCTGCCTCTCTTGACCTATAATACATTAGTGTCAGTGAACATTTGGCAGCCTTCAGATGATTAGCAATGAAGATGAATCAAGCAAAAAAAGAGGTAGAAATCTGCCTCATCTGAATCGCCAGAACTGCATAAATTTGCATGTTGATTAGCTGTTCTTTTGTCTGTGTTCCTAATTATTATGACACATTATGTCTTCATCATGCAAGATTCTGATCTGTCTTGTTCAAAATGCATGTAGAAAAAAGTGCTGTTTATTGATTCAACATGTAACTTTAATTTTTATGTTTGCTTTAATTAAATACATATTTGATTGCCTTTGACTGGTGCCTCCGATTTTTTTAACTCTTATTTACTTCATTCTGTTGACAAACAAACAGGTAACCTTTCTTTATTCTCAGATCACTTGCTGATTGAAAACCTCCCCACCCCCACCCTTGTCTTCACTCACAACAACCTTTGCTTCCTCGTTAGAGCAAAGATTACAAAAAAAAAAAAACTCCTTAGGTAGTGAAGTGTGATATCCACAGCACTGAGCAGGATTGCAAGGACCTCAAAAGTGTTGACAATAGGAAAGAAGTGTACACACTACAGGGTCAAGGTAATTTTCTTCTACCACAGATTCATTAGCAACAAACCCAGGGAAGTACGTCAGTCTGAAGATTTTCTGATTCCCAGGATTAGCTGCAACAGGACAGATCCTGCACACACATTTTTCCACTGATTTTCATGGTAGCCAGCTTAAACTCCAAAGCTCCTGAGCCCAGAGAAAGTGAAGTCCCCACCATTCCATTGACTCTCCTACCTGGTTCCAATGGTCAGAACATCTTATCTGTTTCTGGGAACTGGGAAACTTGAAATTGACATTTCTTTCTTCAAGCTTTGCTCAAGGGGCTATAAGCAGCCAAATCTAATTAAAGCCAAATCAAAAGATAACATGTAATCATTAGTTGCTTTTACTCAAAATAAGTTTCCAAAAGTTTTCCTTTGTTTAAAAAAAAAGCATTGGCAAAAAAAAATTAGCAAATTATACCATTCCAGCAAAAAAATTATTTACACAAAATAGTTTAATTTCTATTTAATCTCTTTCATTTTACTTTTTTAAAATAGACTGGAAGTAATTTTGAAAATTAAATACCATTTGTAGTTGTGAAATGAAAGTATTTCATTGTAGAACATATTGGAATGTTTAGAAATGCTGAAATGAAACAGGTTTTTTGGCCATTTTTTACTTTTTTCCCCAAATTGAAACAATTCCCTACAAGCAGCAAAAATTCATTACTCTCTTTGTTTGACAGAAAACAGTATGTTTTAACCAAGAAATCAGTTTCAGATTAAACATTTGACCCTCTCCTCTGATGGCTAATATTAGTTTACCTTCATTACATGTGTGCTTATTGTGAGCTCTGACCTGTTTGTAATAGGGCAAACAGTACTTTGCTGGAATTTTTGTTTGTTAAATAAAAATAAACATAGTATTGTAATTTAGAAAACTAAATAGCTCACAGATCTTTTCAAATAATTCATCAGATTCTGGGTCAAATATGAAGATCATCAACATTGACTGACTTCCTCTAACCTAAACTTTTTTTTTTTTTTAGTTTCCAAAATCCACCTCTTGGAGAAAAATGGTGAACAACCCATTAAATTTTCTCTAATGGCAATAGGAAAATGCCAGTCAGTGAACAGATATTAATCAAAGCTGTGCTGATAAAGATGCCTGAAGGTGAAAAACCCTGTATATTCAAGCAATTGATTTAGTTGTTATTTTTTACCATCATACCCTTGCCAAACCAAATGAGATTTGAAACAACAGTGCCTGCTGTTTTTCACTGTTAATGGCATAGGATTGGCTGCAAGTGTAATCAGTTGCTTGGTACCCACTAATCGTCTTGAAACACAGGTAAATGTAAATCCATGTTTGTAAGAATAGAAACACAATTAACACGTAGCTGCAGAAAAACTACTCAGACATAAAGACTTAAAGGTTTTGACATTGATCCCTAAAGTAGGAAGGAAAAAGTTGTTGCATATTCAGGCTCTTTGTGTTTATTTTTGTTCAGTGCCAAGGGCATTTGGTCCCAACCTGATGGTGCACAGTAACCACCCCCATGGACCTCTGTTACAGTACCAACAGCCAGAAGGAGCCAAAAGACACACACATCTTACACATAGACACAAATAACCACAGGGAGCTCAAATGAGACAGTTAATAGACTTTCTCTTTTCTGTAATTCTCTTCCTGAGGCGCCTCAGCACACACCAATCTGCACAGGGGCACGACAGCTCTGGGCTCCCCCAGCCTCCACAGCAACCAAGCAGAGCTGGAACCGCTCAGTGTGCTGCGGGCTGGGGCAAAATGCACTGGACAAGTGGGCATTCTTTCACATATGGTCAAAGCTACCTTCATTTTAAAGTCCTACAAAGTGCTCTCATCCCTTTGATCAGAGGAAAAACTGTTTACCAGTGTGTTGACAGGACAGGGCTTTTGGCTGCAGCAACTACACCTGAGAACTCATTCATGTCCTGGACTTAACCTGGCAATGTTGTCTGGCTTTTCCATGCTGCCCAAGATTGTTCCAGAGCCCAACCCAGAAGATCAAAGTCTTGAAAGAGGGAAGATGGGGCACACCAGCTGGGGAATTACCAACGTATTGGGAATCAACTGTCACCTAGCCTTGAGAAAATCTACCCAGTGGACATGAGTTCTTCCCAACCAATATCCAAGAGGGTTCCCAGTCACCAGGATATTTCCTATGATTTCTAGACAAAGGGCAGCTTGGACTAAAGCTGCTAAAGGTGAATCTTTTAGATCTGTCACAGTGTGGATTGAAGCCAGGACATGGAACTGGAGCTGTTCAAGTGGCATTGATGGATGACACCCTCCTGTCAGTGGAGAGAGGGCAGGCATTCATCCTCATCCTCCTTGACTTCAGCATTAACCATGAGATATTGCTGTCTTGCCTGATGGGTGGCAGAAGTCCAGGGTAATGTACTAAAATTATTTTGAATCATTCCTTCTGGTACACACCCCCTGACTTGTGAAGAAGTGTTATCTCCAGCACTACACTCCTCTCTCCTGTGGACTCCTGATCTCTGCTCCTTGTGCTGCCTCCCTGTTTCTACACAAAGCTGCTGGGTGATACAGCATGGACTGAATTGCTGGAAATGGGCAGGTGACATACAGCTACACCTAAATTTCTCTCTATATACACACACTGCTACCACCAACATGGCAGTGAAAGAAAAGCAGCTGGTTGAATCCAAGCAAAACAGAGGTAAGACAGATGGGAGACAGGAAAGCTTGTCACTTGAGTGCACTGTGCCTGGCTGGATGGTGTATTTCCCCAAGTGGTGTGTTGGTTTTGTAATTTAGGTGTGCTCTTGGATTTGCTACTGATGCAAAGTTTTCCCATGGCAACCTCTGCAAGAAACCCTTCTTTTCCATTGGTTAGGAGGCTCTGTGCCACCCTGGCAGGTGATGACCTTGTCTCTGTTATTCATGGCTATGTCATTTCTCAGCTGGACTATAGTCATTTAAAATATGCAAACACACAGCATTCATGCTTAGAAAAGTTCATTTACTGCTGCAATGCATCTCTTCAGTGACAAAGGCATATCAAACCTGGCATTGGGCCTGGCACCAGCTTCCTGTGGAATTCCTAATTGAGTTCATGGTCTTCATTCTTATCATCCTCATCACATCTAACACTGCATGAAGCTGCAGCAAAGGAAACATTTGACAGATTCACTCCACCAACCCTATGAGCTCTCTGCAGAAAGAATCACACACATCTGTCCAGAGCCCTCAGCTTGTAGATTGAACACCTTCAGGGAATGCAAGGCTTCACCAAACTTCCCCTCCATCATATGGCATATTTGACTTGCATAAATAATAGCATCAGAAACACAGAAACAAGATTCTCCATTATATGCACTTCTCCCTTGGCAGGAAGGTGGGAGAAGGAATCAGTGAGCAACTGATGGAGGGGCTCAAGGCTCACTGTAGGGTGCAGGGAGCTGGCATTATGAGCATGACCCACATGAGCTCATTCCCCACCAGTGCTACTGACCAACAACATTTGCATAGGCCTCTCTTCCTTTAAGTCTCCTTGGTGTGCTGCATGATTCCACCAGAAAAACCTTTTCCAGAATGCCTGTTCCCCATGAGAGACTCTGCAGGCAGCACCAGTCCCACCAGCCAAGCCAAAGCTTGGTGGGCGTGGTACAGCTGGCTTGGCATGACCCTGGCACTTCGGGGCAGGAGTCCCTGCTGGACCTGTTGTGCCTGGGAGTTAGCTAGGATCTGACTGGAAAGAAATCAGGTCTGTCTCACTCACCATTTCTATTTTTATTGGAAATATCATTCCAGTTCAAATAAGGAGTTTGCATTAATTCTACAGCTTGCCAGTTCCTTAGGATTGATATTATAATTGTTTAAACGGAGAGTTTATACATTCTTCTCAGCATATTACACATGGTTTTAAAGGATGTTAGCAGGTTATTTGTCCTTTAAAGTCATGTATTCTTCTCTGAACTTTAATCCAAATAAGGCTTTTTAAAATTGATTTTTCAAGTGCAGCAGTATTTTTAAAGTATTATTGTAAATCCCATCTTCAAATACTGAGCTATCTCTGTGTCCTGAAATCTGAAAAAAATCACAGTAGAAGACGGTAAGATGGCAGTCATGCTACCAGGAAGCATATGGAAATTATTTACAGTACAAAAGCTTGTAAATATAATGAAGGCCTACATAAGGGATGAAAACACCTTGCTTAAAAGCACTTTTCATTGAAATTCACACTGACTAAATTATTGTGGCAACAGTCTCTTGTTCTTCCCCACAGGCTTCTTCCCCCCAGCTAACTTAAAAGTCACTCATAATACGGTTCTTCCTAAATGTGTTTATATCTGGGAAACTGAATGTTGTATCACACCTATATTTTTTGGCTGTAAATACTCTTTACCTTCAAGAAAGATTGACACTTGTTCCATACTGAGATTTCTAGCAATGTCAGTTAGACATATTTATATTGCCAGTGTATTCAAACTAGTACAATTCCTAGTTCTACACCAGAACAAAGTATTTATACAGTACAAATCTACTTGTGTTGTAAGTAAGAAACACTACCATAAAGCATCTTTCTATCAACTCAACTGCACTCACACAAGAAGTTGGGGAAATTTGATCAGGCTAACATGATCTAAGACAGATTATGCAAAGCTTGCTTAAAGTCACTGCAGCTACCTGCTTGTGGTCTTCCCTGGGGAGAAGGATCACCAAAGTTCACGTTAGCTGGAGTGTTTTCAACTATTCTTGTTAGTGTGGCTTCCCCAAATTTCAAAATCAAATGAGAGGAGGGAAAAAAAAAAATCAAAGGACCTTTCCTCTTCCAGATGAAGAGATCTGTGTTGAAACTTTCGAGAACAGGAGTTGGGCAGAAAGTTTGCGAGATATGATCTACCCACTCAGCAGAAGCCAGCTCAGGGTCTGGAGGAGATGGTGATTCCTGACCTTCCCATACCCCTGTATAAGGACCTTGCCTAGTTTTATCCACTGTTGTGCTGTCAGAATCCCACCACCTCTTGCTCCACTCTTCTCCCAAAACCTGGAACAGATCAAAGAGTATTTGGGTGTTTCAGTCTCCTTATCATCTTACTATATTTTTTCTTGAGGAGAGAGCTCCAAAAATCCAGGCAGGGCATAGCCCATACCCTGAAGTAGCTGGAGGGGCTCTCATTTCCATCAGGAACCATGGCCCCGCTAGGATGGGAACAAGTCAACAGGTTCACCCAACCCCACCCTCCTTTTCTGAAGTTTTAGAAGGAAAGGGAGCAACACAAACCTGAATCTGCTCAGGAGCTGATGAGCACAATTGCCACAGGCAGCTGTGCAGGTGCTGGCTCCAGGGTGGGGGGCAGAGAGACAGAGTTACAGACAGAAACAGACGGCAATAAGTGGTTGGCAAATTCCTTGAAAGTGAGGATTTGCAAGGCACTTCAGCTTTTCTGCTCTCATGGGTCCTGGGCAGCCCTGAAGGGAGGTCACCTCAGTGACCCACAGCTGTGTCCCCAGGCAGGAAAGAGACAGTGACATGGCTCCTGCCATCAGCAGCGGTGAGAGAAACACGGCTTCGGGGTGCGGATTATCGTTCCTCATTTTCCTTTGTTTGCCATTGTAATCTCGGCAGTCATTCTCCTTGATAAACAAACAAGTGAAAAGATGCAATGAGGTGTAAGAATAGATTTGCACAGGGCAGACAACTGAACATTTAATTTATTTACCTCTCCTAACAGATACCTGGGGTGACATTTATTAATAAACGGCATTATCAGGTGTCTGATATGTAGCTCACAGAAATTAATTACCCAGCCCATGGTAAAACCATAACAAGCCTGCAGTGCTGTAACATTTGTGCTAATTGAAAATGAGATAAGTGCTGTGGGTGCAATTTGCATTCAATGCAGTGTATTAATTATCTTCAGTTCTCTTCATGATAAATATACCTGACTGAACCACTCTGCTAATTTACTGGGTAATAGAGTCATAAGTGGATTCCCTTAGGTGACCAACTACAGGCATCAGGCTCTTTGGAACATCAAGGCCTTCCCCTTTCCTGAGCACTTAAATGGGTTAGCAACCACAGATCACTTTTCTTGCAGGCTGGGCTGGAAGTACATGGCAGCAAATGCTTCTTGTGACCACAGCACCTCTCAATACAAAATTGGGAAACAACATCCCTCACCCCAAAACTTCTGCACTGAAGAGGAGGCAGTTTGCCTCTGTTGATAGCACGCCGTGATGTCTGATGGCAGTTCCATAAGGAAAGGATTTTCCCACCCTTCTCCTCACTCCCCCCTCTTCATTTCACAGTCAGGTTATCGTGGGATTTAATTACATTTTGTGTGAAATAAAAATTAATTGACTCTTGTAATACCCATAATGATCAGGAAAATTCAGATTTAAAGATACTGTGTAGTTCCAGTAGATTAAGGCACTAATTGTTCTGCTCTCACCAACTATGATTTGTGTGGGGATCAGGTTACAAAACCAATATGTGTTCAAGTTAAAGCTCTGTGGTACCATACAATTAGGGCTAAAGCTTTTTGTAAATGGGCCCAATAATGCAAAAAAGCTCTTTGCTAATCCTGGTCTTTTAATTCAGAGGTCACGCATTGTCTAAGGCAACCGCTTATACTGTACACAACCACTGTCCTTTATTCACCCTCCCCCCGTGTAGCTTGGGTATCTGAATTTGCCACTAACCTTGGACGTGCTGTTACTAATTTCAGGGTAGGTGATGGCAATGCAAGAAGATCAGGGCAGCACTTTGCTGTGCTGCCCCCGGAGCAGGCTGGGTGTGCTGTGACTGAGAGGTGATATCTGTTCCCCCAGCTCCCCTCCAGTGCACGGGCTGCCCATGGGGTCAGCTTTGGGGCTCTGCTGTCAGGCAAGCAGACATCCAGGGCAGCAGACGGATGGAGGTGACAGCCACTCTCGCAGCTGAAGGGGGCACGAGGTGGTGCAGGCAAGGAGAAGGGGCAGCCACAGAGGAGGGGGCACAGGCTCTGCTCCCCTTCAACCCGCCTACCCCACCGCCAAGCAGCACTCTGTTATCTTCATGCAGACAACTGCTTTTCCATCATTTTGTCCTTGTCCCCAGGGTGCTAAAATTCAGCTTCGTTTTCCTTGCTGAGCGTTACGAGGATAGCTCTCCACCACTCTCCATCGAGTACTGGGTGATGCCCGTGTAGGGAAGGTGTGCTCACAGGGCAGGAGGTGGCATGGGACGAGCACGTGGTCGGTGTGCCAGAGCAACTAGAAGGTGAGAAAGAGCAATTCAGGGCCAGAAGAATCAGTTTGCTTTTGAAAAAGAACATCTAAGAGCAAAATGACTGGAGAGAAAATGTGTGTGTGACAAAGACAGGTTTGCGTGCTCCAGTTTAAGACAGAGAAGGCTCTCTTAGCTCCTACTCTGTTTCAATACAAGTTACTTTCCCAAAATATTTTGTGTGGCTGACCAAATACTCCTTGCTTCTTGAGTTTGGTCAACTAAATATGAAAGGAGCACTGTAACATTTTAAAACTATTTTTAAGGTGCTGATATTACCTATGCCAGAGACCTTAGTGGTGACATAAACAGAGGAGGCATTAATTATATTTCCTCATCCCTTTCTCATTCTTTAGTAAGGAATTCTTTGGAATGATACAATCAAAGAAATCTTATTCCTTAGAAAACTCTATGTTAGCCTAGCAGAATCACTTGGTTTAAATTATAGCCCAAAACCAGATTTCTTATTTTTCCCTTCAGTGGGCAGAGAAAAGGAAAATGTGGTGGAGTGCTGGTTCTCCCAATCCAAAGCTTTCATAATTATCTCACTACAAGGACAAGGGATGAAGAAGGATCTTGTAAGGGTGCAGTACTGGGGTAGACCTCAACCTAGAGCAGGGGCAGGGTTATCCCACTGACACCAGAGCTGTCTTACTTCACTGGCTTGTGGAAACAAGCAGGCATGGGACAACATTCACTGCAGCCACCCTTCCTTTACCACCCACTCCTTATTACCACCCAGGTCCAAGCTAAGTTCTTCTCAGCTGTGACTCCTCCTGTGGACTACACGTTCTTTTTCTGGAGAGGAGAACAAAGCTCAGAGGGGAAGGAGAACCACAGAACATCTGCAGTGCCCAAGGACCCCCAACACAGATGTCTGAGCTGGGATCCCTTAGTGAATGAAATGTGCTGCAACACCTGCCTCTCTCAGCACCATGCAGCCCACCTGCTTCTCTAGCACCATGGAGTCCACCAGCAGCTTCAGCAGTGTCACAGTGTCCTGGGGCAAGCAGGATGGCTGCTGTGCTGTGCTTTGAGAGTGTCAGCATCCTCACCCCTTGGGCAAACAGGACACAGCAGAGTGCAGGCACACAGCTTGCCCAGGGGTGCTTGGAAGGCTGCACCAGGGCTCAGGCAATGCCCTGCTCTGCTTTGTCCTTGTTTTGTTCTCAACACCCCAGGCCTTGCTGCCTTTGCACAGGTGCAGTGGATAAAATACTTTCCTGCTTTTTCAGGCAAGCCAGCACTGCATAGAATAGGACCTGAGATGCAATCAAAATCATGGCAGGGAAAACATGAACAAAAAAAGTCTTAACTTTTAGTGTGAAGCACACATTTGCTAAATAGAATCCTAATGGCATTATTGTAGCTAAAAACAGAGACTTGAAAATGCTGTATACATTATTATGTTCATTATCTACCAACTGCAAGAATGCTGTACTAAAACTAACTCAAAACACCTCAGGTAAGGTAATTGCTACTAATGGATTTGAAGTGTGCAAAATTGAGCATTATTACACAGACATCACATTCTCAACTTGGTGAAGCTGTTGGATATTGTAGCTACCAGCTCACTCATCTCTCGATCAGGGAGAGAGTTGAGGAAAAGGGCAAGCTCTCTTTCATTCGGCACTGGAAGGAAAATTCAACAACACGATATTGCAGCAGCCTGTTTGCACCTCTGTGGTTAAGAGGGGGTCAGTGCTTGCTTTCTGAATCAATCCTTCAGAAAAACACCTACAAAAATTTGCTCCAGGATTCAATATCTCAGGAAAGATCTGAAAGTAGACTTTGCATTTATAAACTTTTGCAACTTGTAGGTCAAAAGAAAAGAATGGAAGAGGAGCCTGCAAAACTATGAGGGGATCCATAAATCCAATGTCATATTCTGATGCAAATTAAGGGCTGGCACTTCAAGGTATCCCAAGCCACTATAAAGCCCTTCTGCCCAAAGACAGAAAACCATTTTAATAGATTCCCTCCTATGCTGGGATATGTCTGTGTGTCAATCACATCAAATCTAAACTTCAGCTAAGTCCAGGTGTGTTTAAAACAAGATAGTTGATTCACCTGCTAGAAAAATCCCCTATAGCTATGTAACTAACACATTTAGTTTGTTGGATATCTCGGCATTCAGAGAGGGTAGGATTCATTTTTTTAATTAATGACTCTGCATAAAAATCCATTATTCCAATTTAACTGTTTGTAGCTACATCAGTAGCCCCCAGGTTAGCCTCAAAAAAGGGCCTCCCAGGAGTGTTGCTCTCTTTCATAAAAACAAAAATTGACCTCTACCAGAGCAGATGCTTCTCTAATCTTTGAGAAGTTACTATCTTATAAATTGTTTTAGTAGTAACACTAAAGCTATGAATTGGTATTTGGATAAAATTATGCAAACCATTGTCATTTCAGTCAATATGTAGAAAAAAATATGTGGCCAGGACCTAGTAAGTTTCAATTCCTTCTGATTATGTTGAGGAAAAGAAATTAAAAAGGCCATGTATGTTCAAGATTAAAGCAGTCTCTATCTGAGTACAGAAAGCACAAAGAAATTTGAACTCACAGCTGCAACCGGAGGCAATGGGAGCTGTGCTTTGAACAGATAACAAACTAAGTCCTCTGAAAAATCAGACCATGCATCTCAGATGGGGAACTTAAAATTAGTGAATACTTTTGTACTTAATCTCTTTCTGCCTCAGTTCTTCATCATGAAATGGGGATAATACTACCACCCAATGCCTCACTGCAGTGCAGTGAAAATAAGTTCATTAATGTTTATGAAACATTCAGTTACCATAGTGATGAGTTCTATAGAAAAGCCCATGTGGAAATTAATATTTCTGTCTTCGGAGAAGGGTTTGAATAGAACACATTTAGTAAGGCCTGGGGCCACACAATGGGGAGAAAAGTAAACAGTAAATAACTTGCCATTGAAAGATAAAAACAATAATCAAATCAAAATGGCCTGTTAAACAAAATATTTTTTAAAGATATCTTGTATTTCTCTAAAGTGAAATTTTATTTTACATATTTTTACAAATTTCTTGGTAAAAAAATCCAAGTTGTTTTGCTTTTAACTTTCACTACTCTAGTTTTCTGGTTTTTGTCTTCCTAGCCTGGGAAAGAGAGTTTTTTTAAGGAGATTATTTAAATAATCTGGAAACTATTATCTTCCACTTTCAGAAATCAAAACTTTTACCAAATTGCTTTGGCAAAATACCTGAAAGATCAGTGACATTGGTGGCCTCAAGTTTGCCAAGATGAGCTCCTGAACAATCCTGACCCATTCAATCCAGCAATTCTTCTCACCAAGTCAGTTTGCAAAGTGGGGTCTATAGTGTTTATATTCTGAATCATAAACCCAGGTACTTGGTTTGGATTGGTTTATCAGGTGCCAATTGGGCAATCAACACAACTGTCTCTGAATTTGAGTCATAAACCTCTTCGTAATAAGCAAATCACAGGCAAGTACAAACTGACTCTGCATAACCTGTGCAGATAAATATGCACATGAGAAGGCACCCCATTTTAAGAAGAGCACCATTTCATGAGCTACTTTTGAAACTAGATCCCCATTTTTTCTTTTCAAGCTCTTTTGCAAAGGCATTGTCTTTTCCTTTATGAGACAACTTTTGCCAAAAAGCAAGGAAGAAAAATCTGAGTACACCTACCTTTCATTAAAATCAATTATTCAAGTCTTTCTCCCACTTGTCTGCTTTAGTCATTGCATTCTCACACATCTCATTGTTCCCTACAGAAATATCACAGAATGCTCTGGGTCAGAAGGGGCCTTTGAAGGTCATCTGATCCAACAGCCCTGCAATAAGCACAGACATCTTCAGCCAGAACAGGTTACTCAGAGCCCAATCCAATGGGATCTTGAATGTTTGCAGGGATGGGACACCCTCCACCTCTCCAGGCAATCCATTCCAGTGTTTCACCACTCTTCGTTGTAAAGAAGTCTTCCTTCTATCTAATCTGAAGCTCTTTTAGTTTAAAACCTCTACGCCTTGACCCATCACTACCTGTCTCTTTAGAAAGTTTGTGCCCAGCTCTCTTGCAGCCCCCTTTAGGAACTGGAAGGTGCTATAAAGTCTCCCCAGAGCCTTCTCTTCCCCAGGCTGAACCCAACTTTCCCAGGCTGTCTGCACAGCAGAGGTGCTCCAGCCCCTTGACAATTTTCATGGTCCTCCTCTGGAACTCCTCCAACAGTTCCATGATTTTCCTGTGCTGAATGTAGTGGTAGAGTCTTCTGCAGCAGCTTTATTTTCATTTAGCAATGATACTTTTTCTGAAAAATGAAATTTCAAAATGTTGCAGAGCAACAAGATTGAGGCAAGGATAATAAGCTGCTGGAATTATTTATTGTGCTCATTTATTGAATTTGATACCAAGCTGGGTTGCTCACCTGCTTTTTTCTTTCTGGTGAGTAACACTATTGTCCTGTTAATTACCAGTTATTTTAAAGCTATGATTAATACTTTTTAAATATATAATAACAGAATTTATAGAATATATTTCTAATATTCCTGTGTAAGAAGCAAAGGAACCTGTTCACTCATGCAGAACTTCCACAAAGCCAAAACTCCAGGGTGTGTGGCTGTAACTGCTCTGAAACCCTTGATGTCCTTAGCTGTGCTGGGAGGTGCTTCTGCCCCCTTCATTAGCAGAGGGTGACTCTCCTACCACACAGGAATTGCTGTGGAGCTGAGCCTGGGAGGCAGCACTCCAGGCAAAAGACAGCACTTCTAGTTCAGCACAAGATCAAATGGGCTTGTGCAATCCACAGCCACAAAAACCCCTTAAAACTAAGACATTAATAGGGTTTTAAAAACAATAAATAAATATTTAAAACCCAATAAATTTTAACAACAGTTCAAACAGATCTAGTTAAAGTTGTTCAAGTAAACAAAGGTAAGACAGGTAAAATATTTTACATTTCAAAGCAAAGTCTGAAACTAATTGGACTTTGCAGGTAACTCCACCTACAAGAAAGTTATGTCATGGTCCTTTATTATAGAGATGCAATTGTCAGGCAGGCCTAGTGCTGAAAAAGAGTGAAGAGCAGGCACTTGGGGCAGTGAGCTCTGATTTTATTTCAGAATGCCTGTTTCTATACAGCACCTAAAGCTGAGGATGCTGCAGCATCACTGGTGGTGTGTGTTTGCCAGGACATGCAGAGGGAGGAAGAGCAGCTGGAGCTTTCAGTGTCCTGTCACAGGAGTGGCTCTGCCTCACAGGCAAGGACCAAAGCAGCCCAGTTATAAACCTGTCCCTCTGCAACAGAGAATCGTGCTCTCCTTTTTCACAAGCTTTAGGGAGCTGCACCAGGATTACAGAAGCTGTCAGGTTTCCTTTAGAAAAAGCTCTTCTAAACTGATGTGGCCTAATTATGAGACCTGAGTCTGCTACACAGAGCTCTCGTACCAGAAATGATGTGAGGGCCAATTGCCAGGACTAAACATTTACTGCATCAACAGGTGTTAGATGTTATGCATCAATGAGGTGTACATCACCGAAACATAAAGACCCAGCAAGCCAACAGCACAGCTATCAACCAGAACAACACAGCTATAAAATCCTAATTAGCCTCATACACGTGTTATGGACATTTTTATTTATTGACATGGTCAAATTAACAGGCAGCAGCATTTATTTTTAATGATAGCCTTGAAATCAGCCCAGGAAGAAAGTTAGCATTAATGTTCACAATACTGCATGCCATCCACATTTTTCCAGATGAAGGTATATTTTAAAATAATAATTAAATATTGTCACCCTAATTAAGTTACCTTGAGCAGGTGAGAGAAATGCAGTTCTCAGCCAATGCAAATCCTGTTTGTCCTATTCTCAAGCTGTACAGGAAAACTGCCCAGCAGGAGAAACTCAGCAAGCTCCATGATTGTAAGTGTGCACTTAATTTAGGTGAAGGATAAGCTGTGTCTATACAGATTTGTGTTGGTCACCACGGAATGGAAGATTCCTGTGAAGCAGACAAGATGTAATTGCCAGTAAATATCAGTGCTAGCTTGGCCACACAACAGTTACAAAGCAGGAGGGAATATCTTGTTGTATTTATTATTATGACAGTGGGGAATTTTGACAGTCACCCTAATCACTCTTTGAGACAGGTAAAGAGAAAGGATCTGGACAGCAGCACAATTATCAAGTGGGCTAGAGAAAGCACACAGAGCAAAGGAGAATGAAGAGCATTTCACTGGGTATTTTAAACAGGTTTACATTTGGATGAAAATATTAGGAGTTTTTGAAAATTAAGCACTTCTGGGAATTAAATCATTGCTTCATGCATTTAAAATTTACTCTCTAGAAGTGCCTTCACAAACCAGACTGCCCACTTTAAAACTTCTTATTTACCCACCTTAAACAAGAATATTCCATAAATTGCAAAGAAAGACTGGGAAATGATCTGTGTGTAATAGCTGAACCAAGCAATTTGCATATTTTTATGAATTACTGTAATGTTCTCTGCTTGTTGGTAATTTCATTTGTATACAAAGGATCACAGTTGCAAAAAGTACCAACATCTCATGATCAAAAGAGATTCAGGAGTCTAATTTCATAGTCCAAAATGCTGAGACTTGAAAATTAGAAGTTGAAATCATTGTTCTCTTCATTGCACTCGAAAGTTTTGCACTAAATCCTGCTCAATGGTTTAGATATGGATTGAAAATTGGAGGGGGAGAAAAGCACTATTAGAGGCTCCTTAGTTTTTTGGCTTGGCATTCACACATGTGCGTGCAGATAAACCAGTCTCCATCTATTAAAAATATAAGAAAAAAAAAAAACAAATCCAAAATAAAAGAACTAGAAAAATCAATTTTTGCTGAAAGATTCTGGGTGTTTTTCAGGGAAGAAAAGATCTGTAAGCTTACCTGAGATAAAGTTTCCACAGCAATTTTATTTTAAACAAAAAAAGTTGATGAACAACCCACAGTGAGGGTGGGAGAAGGATCCATTTTCTGCCCACAGGGGAGAAGAGTGAGGCCATGATGGGCATCCCAGGCTGCAGAAGCAGGCACAGGACAGGGCATGGGCACAGCCTGTGGCTCCTGGCCACTCTCAGCCTCTGTGGGGTCTCTGAGAGGGGCTGAATTATTGTGTCCAGGGAGCTCCCCCACATCCTGGCCAAGTCAGGATACATTTTTATAGCCTTTCTTGAAGTGATAGAAATATCGGGGGGAGGTCAAAAAATAGGGGAGGGGGGAAAGGGAGGCAGTTTCCACTATTTGTCATTATTATAGGTTATATATACAGGAAGAAAGTTAATTAAGCTTTAAAAAATCCATCACACATCAATGGGTGCATTTTAATGAGTACAAAAAGTTGAGATGTTTACTGCCAATTAAAGTGGTTTTTAAATAAGCATTAATTAACACGGAAATTCAGAAGAAAGTTATACCTTGTCAAAGAAAGGCCAGTGCAGTCTATGCCCACTTCTGCTCCCATTCATACTCAGATAGTAATTACCACCAACCCTATATTTTCCATAATAATGAGGAGAGGCTGTCATGGCTGTCAAACAAAAACAAAACAAAACCAAAAAAAAAAAAGGTGCTGCACAAAAATACCCTCAATCTGAAGTAAACTTTTGTTTGGTGCCAAAGGCACAGGAAACAGCAGTGTGGAGCAGGGCAGTCACACCAGGGGCAGCTGCACACACAGGGCTCCTCCTAGGAAGCAGAGACTTTGGGACTCAGGAGGAAGCCTCCCCAGATGGTCCAGATGAAGAAAGACTAAAGAAAAGCCAAAAATCAAGCAGTTGTTTCATTCTTAGCACTGTAACTCATGGAGGAGCTGATTCCCCTGTGAAAGCCAGAGTTGTTTTTTTTCCACAAACAAGTGCCGACAGACCAGCTCTGTGCTTCCCAAAGTCAGGTCAAAGCAACCACTGCAATCAAGTTCAGCTTGGATGTGCACTTCCAGCTGGTGCAACTGGTGACATGGAAAACAGTATGACCATCAATTCTGCCACTTCTCCATTCTTGAAGGATTTCTTAATAATTGTCAGGAGTTTCAGCTCTGCTTCAGCTAGTGCAAAATCCTGAGCAGAGAGCAAAGGAAGTGAATACTCCCACTGTTAATCAGGTTTAAATATATCCGGAAAACCTTCCCTCTCCCAAATGCATCTTAGGCACCAAATAAGATTTTTCAAACTGCCTTATTGAAAATGGCTTCTCTCCTCACTTCTGCAGCTGTGGAGAGATAAAAGCCCCACTGCCTTTTCAGCCAACAGAAGAGGCAGGTCCCATTCCCAGAAGCCTAACAAATTTTAGACAAATCTATGGTGTAGTGTTTTTAAAGTTAATTAAAAAACAAAACAAAAAAACAGAAAAGAAGGCTGTAGATATGTACAGACTCCTGCTCCTGACCCTTGGCATGTCACTCAGACAGTGTGCAGCCTCTCTGTAGAGCATACAGCTTGTCAGGAGTATCTGGGAGTCTTTTCCCTACTCCATGTCCCCAGGCAATATCTGCAGTGAAATAAAAAGGAGAGCATTAAAGGCCATGGAAATTTTGTTGAATTTACCTGGACAGGGCCTTCAGATCTTGCACTAGTCTTTCCAACATATCTGATGGCACTACAGAGGAGTATTTTATTGCTAGAAATAGTTGAGCGATTACTTCAGAGAAAGGACGGACGTAACACAAAAGAGTTTCCAAGTGCCGACAGGAAGGAGTGTTGCTCATGCAAAATTCCACATTAGGTGTTACAAAAATAATAAAAAAACCCACCGGCCCTTGTGATGTCTGAACTCCCTGACACTGATATATGGACAGGGGAATAGAAGAGGAAAAAGACAGGGAGAGCAAAGCAAATACACGGGGATGCTTATGAGCAGAATACAGGAGCCAAGTGTCACAAGTTGACCCTCTGTGTTTGCACTGAAATTTGACCACTCCAGACAAAATTCCTTTAGTGGTTTTTACCTGGTTTGAGCTTGGTTGATAATGGCTGTTTCTTACAGTATTGTGACATTAATGCTGTTGAATCAAGACTTCAGAGGAGGAGTTACAACTTTAATTCTTGAAAAAAAAAACCATTGTAAGACCTTTATGTTTTCCTTGGAGGGATTTGACTCAGCTCTGATTAAGGGCTGGAATAAATAAGCATTATGCACAGGGTGGAACACCAGGAACATGGCTTGCTTTGCAACAAATGAGCTGCACACATCCAAGGAAAATGCTCTCTCCTTGATGACTGTAGAAAAACCCTGTTGTACTCTAGTACAACTCCCTGTTGTACTAGAAAACCTCTGACTTCCTGCAGTAGAGCTGCTCAGGGTAGATATGCTGTGCATCATCCTCTGGGACTCCCATGGCAGCAGCACCTGGACACCAGCACAGGGGGTTCTCATCATTCAGGAGCAAGGAAAACAAGCAAGAAATTTGTGGTGGATATAAATCATCTACAACTTTCTTATTACAGTGAGTGTGACATTGGGCTGGGGAGCATCTGGGAAATACCAAGCACATGAAGAGAGACTGAAGAGCTCAGTGGTACCAAACCCTGTGGCTTCATCCCCATTTTTCCAGGCCCCCTTTGATCTGTCAGTTCTCTGAGGCTGAGGATGCTCCCTGCTTCAGGCTTCCACATGGGTTGTATGAGACCACACCATAAAGACAAAATAGTGCTACCTCACTGAACATAGAACAGGATTTTTTCTCTTATCCATCAGACTTTTGGGTTGGTGTCCTTCTCCAGCTGGTCCAATTCACACTTAGTTGGAATGGAGACTATACCCACTACTGGCATGAATTCTTGGTGCTTTGGGTTCTGCATAATAAAAAAAGTTAGCCTCCAGCCAAAAATCCTCTTCACAAAGACCAGTGGGAACAGTCATACTATCAACAGCAGGGTTAAAAGGTGCAAACCTGAAGGAATCCAATCTGCTTTCAGTCATCTTCTGAAAGCTGTACTGACCCAGCTCTGAAGGTGGACTCCGAATTCAACTGACTGTGTCAGAGCTCTGCAGTTAGTCTCTTAAAATAATGAAAGATGAAGGACAGAAAGGAATCTTAAAAAGGCCTCTAGCCTTGTAAGGTTGACTTACAATCTAAGTCAAAAGTGCTTCTAATTCTTCCAAAGCTCCTAATCTAGTTCACGGTATTGGGATTTTTTAAATATTCCTCATTCATCTAGAAACATTTTAATAGCCACATAAACTTGATCAGCTCTTGAGCTTCAACATATAAGCTTTAAGGATGTACTAAAAAGAAAGGAACATGCTTTTAAAATGTTAGAATGGAATGAAAGCCAACATTTCTGCAGCAGACCATCCTTTTGGTGGCTAGGAGACAAGTCAGAACCAATTCCACTTAGAAAAAGACTGACAAATAATTGAAAGTCAAAACTGCTGTCATGTGAATGATAAAAACAACAATCAATTAATAACTTGGTTGTAAGTGAAACCCCCTCAGGAGGCACATATATGGAGAGAAGAGGAGGAGGTATTCCCTTGGAAGTATTGTAGGAGCTGTCCAGGCTCCTATGGCTTCAAGTGAGGGTGCCTGATCTAGCCAATAAGAAAAGCTGGGCCATACTCTTAAGAATGTATTTTATGCTGGTTTTTTTTATTGTTGTTGTTGTTATTGGTTTGGGGGTTTTTTTAGGTAAATAAATGGAAAAAAAAACCTACCTGTACTCTCTAAAATCAGTGGAACTGTGATTTCTTTGCATGCTGATCTCTGCAGCCTCGTCAGACACAGCTGGCCAGGTTAAGTGCACTTCCATAGGATGGAATCAATACACAAGTGTAAATCTCAATATAACCAGTGTCTTGCACCAACGCCAAGACTTAAAAAAATGAAAATGTCCAATAATGTTGGCTTTGCCTGTACTTGTCAGGAAACTGATAAAAAGTCTCAAAACCCAGCAGCACCACCAGGTCCAGCTCCATATGTAGCAACAGCCATAGGACAAACAGCTTGCCTGTACCAACCACTTCAAGCAAGCACAGCTTTATTTGTTATCCTGAAAGAAATGCACATCTCCTTCACTGCCACATAAACATACAGTGACCCATCTGTCTAAAAACCAACCTGACAGTTTTACATTTTTTGTACAACTGAGCAATATGTTCCCATTTCAGTGAGGCCTTCTCTTTTGGTCACCCCTCAATAATACACCTTTTGATTAGAAAATCACTCACACATCAAAAACATTTTGAAAGGACTAAAGGGATGGTAGACTGTAAAGAGGGTCCAAAGAAAATCTCAATAGACATGTCTCTTCTATCCCATTGACTGTGTGGCAGGAGCCCTGATTTACACCTCTCAACTTATTTAAGTGACAAAGGTCAACAGAAAATTTCCAAAACGGACACAAATCTTTAATTTTAGATACTACATTTCCAGAGGTGAGGCCAACAATGTGACAAGATAGTGTGCTGGTATGAAGGTGGATATTATTGTGAGATGAGTGTGAGGTCAAAAAGCCACCCCCTGAGCTATGGACAGGAGGTGACTAGTAGCACGGGTTCCATATCCCTGTGCCAAAAAAGCCAAACCAAAACACAAATCCTCACGTGCCTTTGCACACGTGCTGCAAACCAAGGTGTGGGACTCCTAAAGGGGCCGTGCCAGTGCTGGTGTCACATCACAGACAGGACCTAGGGTCTGCCAAGAGAGCTGCTACCTCCACTGTAAAGACAGCTTGCCAGATTTTTTTATTTGAAAACCAAAAGTTATACACTTTCTAGAGAAAAAAAAAAAAAAAGAGAGAGAGAAAAAGAGAAAAATCTAATTGACATAACAAAAAAAAAAAACAGAGTAGTGTGTTTCCAAGAGGGTCCATAAAAAAAAGACACCCTGAAAACCTCATGCAAAATATCTCTGAGCATTTAGAGGTTTCTCATGCATTGTATTGTAAAACAGCAGTTCATTCTTTTCCAAGCAGCAGAGGTAAGAGCACACAAATGATTAAACAAGCAGGTTTAACTATCTTGCACTGACGAGGAATTTGTCAACATGGGCTCGGTATTTATGCAGCTCTGCAGCAAATACTGTATGGCTGCAGGAGTCAAACAGCTGTCTGTCAATAAAGCTATTCTCCTCGCTGGAACATAATAGCACAGACTCAACATGACCCTCAGAGGCCTCTTTAAGCTGCCTGGCTGTCTCCTCCTTCCCCATCCCTCCAGAGTCCTTCACCAGCAAGCTCTGAATTAAAAGGGAGAGGGGAAAAAAAAAAAAAAAAAGAAAAAAAAGTGTTGGAGTCTTTTCTATCCATCTTAATATTAAAAGTGACTTAACCCTGGGCAAGTCAGTCTACACGCACAAGCCTGAGCGAAAGCAAAGTTAGGAAAAGACAGCTTTGATTCACCGCACGTGAAGGGCCACTGACAATCCCTTTTAATAAGAGCTTGCAACATTAATGTAGCCAGAGCCACATGTGACACCCATTAGGGCCAGGGAGAGCTCCCACGCATATATTTCAAGGAAGCAGTAGATTCCCCGGTCCCAGAAGCTGTCTTCATTACAAAAGTCTAATGCATTTTTTATTATTCAGCCTTCAGTGGAAATGTCACCTTTCTAAAGCAAGCTGTTATCGTGTGTTTCCCATGCCAAACACATGGCCTCTAAGGAGAGGGTTTTATCTCTACATTTTTAGTGATTTGTATTTCTCTTTCAAGGAGCTCCATGCCTTAAGGCACCTGAAACGCTCACAGCACAAGGAGGTGAGGTTACACGGGATGCTGCCGATGAGGACAACAAAAACCCAGGGCCGGGAGCCGGCGCAGCTTCCAGCAGTAGCCGACGATTCACCTCCTCCAGCAGATCCAATTATTCTCCCTGCTCTTGGTAGGGACCACATCCTCCAAGAAGCAGGGCGCCCACCAAGCGTCGCCACCGCCGGCTGCCAGCGCAGCCAGCACCACTGCCCGGCGCCTGCCAACCAGCCAGATGCTGCCACTCGTTGGCATCTGGGGCCTGGAAAAGCAACTGCGGGCTCCGTTTGGCAGCCAATCCTGACCCCGACAACTGAGGGAGACAAAAGGAAGATAGACG